>CAUYSK010108023.1:0-18323 GCA_963575035.1 Avahi laniger
GGGTTCCAGCATTCCTCACTACCAGCCAGCCCGGGGCCTTGGCCCAGCACAGAGCTCCTCCTTGCAGGGCACTGGGGTGGGGGTGCGGCTGGGAGTGGGGGGCGCAGCCATGGTGCTTTCCTGGGCTGGGGCTGAGGGGGGGTCTTCGTGCTCCTCCAAGGATGTAGCTCTCTGTCCCCACCCGCACCTGACAACGCATAGACAGTGAGGTGCCTGTGTGGCCCTCACCTTTGCCAGCCCCTCCCACCGCCACATGTCCCCACCCACATCTGCCCCTGCTTGGATAAATCCCCCTGCCATGGCCTCGGCTCCTCCGGAATTTTTTTTTATGAACCGTGACTATCCCATGTGGTGGGAACCTGATCAATAGCCCCCTTTCATGCGGCTGGGTGGGGGCCCCGAGCCACCCAGGAGCAGGCCTTCCACTCGCTGTGTGTGGAGGTGTGTGTAGTTATTTTCTGGAGGACAGTAAGGGACATTCCGTCCCTCTTCTCCTTTCACAAGGCCTATCCTTTAGGAATGCAAAGGACACCTCGTATATCCCCCTGGAATCTGGTCACCTAAAAGGCCTTCGGGGCTGGGGAGGCCTTGCCTCCTTTGCCCTCATGGTATGACAGCCTTTGGCCAAGCCGGTGGCCTCTGGGTCTGTCGGTCTCTCTGCAAATGGGGGCACAAGCAAACCTATCATCTGGTGCTCAGTGATCATTGGCATCCTGAGCCACAGCCCAAGCTCTCTGACCCAGTTTCTTTATCCCTGAAATTGGTGTACTGACAGGTCCCGAGTGCAGCACTAAATGTAAAGCCTTGTGCATGGGCTGTAGCACACTCCATATAAGCAATAGCTGTTTTAAAAATAGCTTTTTTTCTTTTTTTGTCCAAGACAGAGTCTCACTCTTTTGCCCGGGCTAGAGTGAGTGCCGCGAGCCTCGCTCACAGCAACCTCACACTCCTGGGCTCAAGCAATCCTTCTGCCTCAGGCTCCTGAGTAGCTGGGACTACAGGCATGCACCACCATGCCCGGCTAATTTTTTCTATATATTTTTTAGTTGTCTAATTAATTTCTTTCTAATTTTAGTAGAGACAAGGTCTCGCTCTTGCTCAGGCTGGTTTCGAACTCCTGAGCTCAAACAATCCGGCCGCCTAGGCCTCCCAGAGAGCTAGGTTTACAGGCGTGAGCCACCGCGCCCGGCCACAATAGCTTTTAAATTGAGCAATATTTTCAACATACAGAAGTAGAGACCATCCGGGTAACCATGACCCACATGTAAGAAATATTTTGCCATGTTTGCTTCGGCTACCTTTGCACCCCTGCCCTTTCTCCTCCTCCCCCAAGGTAAGTATTATCTTGAAGTTGCACTGAATATGGTTTTCTTAAATGATTTCCTATAGATATACCACATGTACTTGTATCCATCAACAATATCTGGTATTTTTAATTAAGCTTTAGATGTTTACATAAATTTTATTAGATCGTACATATACGTCTACAACTTGCTTTGTATAGTTTATTTGTCAAAAATAAAATTAGATCATGTTAAAAAATTGTAGTTTATTGCACATACAATAGAACAATTCTCTAACCAGGAACTTCGAACCCAAAGTGGGGATTTGATGCTCAGGTCATAGCAGTTATGCACAGTTTATAAGCACAAAGAAGAAGCATTTTGACCTTTTTCCTGATTGGCTGTTATATATTAACATACTTTTAAGGGCTAGTAGAGCCGTTTAAGCTGATTTGTCTATTAGTCGATTGGTTTAATTTCATTGACTCGTGCTGATGAGGAAATAATGTTCACCTTTTGTGTTTTCATTTTGATTAGGACCAGCATTTTGGGGAAATCAGGATGACTTAAATTTTGGTTATGTGGTTATGGGGAGTTGGCCTTGGGATATATCTAAAATGTGGCCTCCATTTTTATTTTTCTTTAACATGTTTTCTGATTTATCCTTGTTCTTGTATGTAAATCTAGTTCGTTAATTTAACTGCTGTATAGCCAGGCATGGTGGCTCACGCCTGTAATCCCAGACAGTCAGGAGGCTGAGGCGTAGGATCACCTGAGGCCAGGAGTTTGAGACCAGCCTGGGCAACATATCGAGACCTCATCGCTACACAAAAATTTTAAATTAGCTTGGTGTGGTGGCGCATGCCTGTAGTCCCAGCTACTCAGGAGGCTGAGGCAGAAGGATCACTTGAGCCCAGGAGTCTGAGGTTGCAGTGAGCTATGATCATACCACTGTACTCCAGCCTGGGTGATAGAGTTGGACCCCGTCTCAAAAAAAAAAAAACCAAAAAACTGCTGTATAAATACTCCATTGTATGAATACATTACAACTTATTAATTCCCCTATTGATTGACATTTAGAGTGTTTCCTATTTTTCAGTTATAAATAATGCTGCAATGAATACCTTTGCATGTCTCCCTACATATACATGCGTTTCTCAGGATATGCCTAGGGGTGGACTAACTAGGTCTTAGAGTATGTGTGTCTTCAACTTCACTAAATATTTCCTAATTGCTCTCCCAATTCCTATTAGCAATGGATGAGAATTTCTATTTCGACATATAACACTTGGTACTGTCAAATGTTTTTAAAGAATTTTTATGTAATGCTTGTACATAATTTTCGAATGAACTAGTTCAAAACGGCTTGTAATGAAAATCAAAAGTCCTCTAGCCTACCTCTTCCAATCCGTTATATAAATTCTGGCTTCTCAAATTTCTACCTTCTTTATTTCTTTTAGCTGTTTCCTCTGAACATTGCTCTTTATACTGTTATCAATTTTAGACATTATCTATTTCCTTCCTGCTGTGACAGGTGATGATTTCATTTGCTTACATCTGTACCCTGCCTCCATTTCCCCTCACCAGCCGTTGAGGCCCTGCCCATCTTCAGAGAATTGCCCTCCGGTGAATGGGAGCCCTTAGGGGATTGTGCCCTCCGGGTCCCCACCTCCTCCCCTGGCCTCCAGGCCGAAGTAACTGGGCAATGGAACTCCTGCTCCAGAGCTCCCGTGGGATGCAGCCGAAGCTAGTCTCCAGCTGACTTCACGGCCTTGCTTAGCTCCTTCTGCCCAAATTTGCCCTACCATAGTTTGCCTAGCTTGACCCCTTCGAAGCTCGTGTTGAAATTTGATCCCCAGTGTTGGAGGTGGGGGAGGTGTTTGTTGTCATGCGGGTGGGTCCCTCATGAATGGCTTGTTGCCAGTAGTGAGTGAGTTCTTGCTCTCTTCCTTCCTGGAAGATCTGGTTGTTAAAAAGAGCCTGGCAACTCCCCTCTTCCCTCTGGCTTCTATGTCACCATGTGACCTTTGTCCTGGCAGCCCCTGACCCTTCCACCACTAGCAGAAGCAGCATGAGGCCCTCACCAAAACCCGAGCAGAAGCTGGTGCCAGGCTTCTTGCACAGCCTGCAGAACTGTGAGCCAAATAGTCCTGTTTTCTGTGTAAATTCCCCAGCCTCGGGTATTCCTTTAAAGCAGCACAGATAGGCTTCCCCCAGGCCTCTGGGCAGAGCACCGCCTGAGGAAACCCATGCATTCCAACCCCTGTCTCGGGGGCTCCGCTTCCAGCGACCGGGCTCTGCCTCAGGTGCAGGCAGTAAGAGCGCATTGTCTGTTGAGAAATTGAAAGGATTAGCTATGCCGACAAAAAGTCGCTCTGCAAACTACTATTACCACATGCCAGCAATTCTGAACAACGTTGGTGAAAAGATACTACTATTTGCAAAAAACGCTTTTGTCCGTCTAAGACTGAATGTTAAACAATTGCTGTAGTCACTGCTGGGCTTTAATAATACATATACAAGTGTCAATTCAGCACGTTTTTGTTACCTGTCCTTTAACAAACATTGTGTGGACGTGGAAGTTAATTCTGAGAATTCCCATTTACAGAGCCCCGACAACACGCAAGTTTGACCACACACATTTGTTTCAAGAATAAGTTCGTGATGGATCAGAATCGTTCAGAACTGTATGAGCTCCCTTCAGGTGCAGTGTATGTTTCCAACTCCTGAAGTTTATTCCTGAGTTTATACCTGTCAACCGAAAATCCAGAGATTCATAAATATGGTAGAGGAGAGCTTTATTTCTCATTAAGGGTTACAGCCTGCAGACGGGCCATCCTAACAGGCTGGGAAGTGTAGCAGAGATCAAAAGCAGGCACTTTGAAGGAGAAAGGACAGGAATTCATGCTGAACCGGTTAGCCGAATGTACATACTTAACAGGTCATAGGAGGAACTATGAAGATTCACTAGGTGGAGGATGCCGCATGCATAGTAAGCAAACGTGCATGTTACATACATCCCATGCTGACTTTGGGGCGGAGATCTGCATTCGAATTAGGCCCTACTGTCAGACAGCGAAGCAGACGGCACAAAGGCACTCAGCGTGCATCCTCTGCGAACTGGCCAGGACCAGTCTTTGGTCAGTCTCTCATGAGGAGAAAGTTACTGAATTCAGTTTCTTGTCCAACCAAGGCTGTAGTCGTGGCTTGTGGAACGGGGGTCAGTCGGGGTCTGGCAGTTGGTTCAGTATCGCTTATCTCCAGGCCGGCGCTTGTCCAGCTGCTGGAGAAACAGGGAAAACTTTGCGGCAGTTGGAGCACAGTTGATTCTTTAAGTGTCGGGGACGTGTGACTTAACCCTTGCCTGGAATGGCCTTAGGTCTTGTTTATAATTTGGTATCTTATTCCCACAAAGAGTCCCTTCCCTCAGTCTTATGATCTCTATTTTGACATACTATCTACTGAAACAAACAATGATACCATGGTGATTATTAATAAAGTTCAATGAAAGAAAATTTTCACTTTGTTTCCTTTCCAGCCATTATCATAATTATTGGAGAAAATAAGTTTTCATATAGAGGAGGAGTTGTTAAAAAATGATCCTCCCTAGGCCCTCCTTTAGATTTAGGTTGGAAAGAAAGAGTAAAACTATCTTTATTTGCAGACAACATTATCTTGTATATAGAATTCACAAGGAATCCACAAAAATCAATTTGATGAACTAAACAAGTTCAGCAAAATTGCAGAACACAAGATCGATATTCAAAAATCATTTGTATTTCTATATACTAGCAATGAACAATCTCAGAATGAAATTAAGAAAGCTATTCCATTTACATTACCCCCCAAAATAATGAACTATTTAGGAATATATTTTTAAAAGAAGTGTAAGATTTGTTCACTGAAAATTATAAAGTATTATTTAGAAAAACGAAATACCTCATAAATGGAAAGACATTCTGTGTTTATGGACTGGAAGGTTTAATAATGTGAAGATGGCAATATTTCCTATTGATCTACAGATTGAATGCAATCCTTCTCAAAACCCTGGCTGCCTTTTTTGTAGAAATTGACAAGATGATTCTAAAATTCATATAAAAACGGAAGAGACTCAGAATAGCCAAAACAGTCTTGAAAAAGAAAGTTGCTGGTATTAGACTTCCTGATTTTGAAACTTACTACAAAACTATAGTAACCAAGATAGCATAAAACTGTAATTTTGTATCCTTCAACCAACGTGTCCCCAACCTCTCCCTCCCAGACCACCCCAGCCTCTAGTAACCACCATTCTACTCTCTATTTCTGCTATAGTTAATGGCAATATATTATATTCTTGAAAAATGCTAAGAGAATGGATGTTAAAAATGCTCTCACCACAAAATGATAATTATACCAAGCGATGCATATTGTAATTAGCTAGATTTAGCCATTCCACAACATATATATACTTCAAAACGTGTACATGATAAATACATGTAATTTTATCTATCAATTTAAAATAAATAAATTTTGGGGGAAAAGATAGTATAGAACTGGAATAAAGAAAGATATATAGAGCAATAGAATAGAATTGAGATACCAGAAGTAAAGCATTCCATTTATGGTCTGTTGATTTTAGACAAAAGTGCCAATATTTTTCAATGGAGAAAAAATAGTTTTTTCAACAAATCATGCAGGCACAAGCAATATCCATATGCAAAAGAATTAAGTTGAGTATACAAAAAAACAATTTCACCTATAAAGACACATGCAGACTGAAAATAAAGGGATGGGAAAAGATTTCGTGGAAATGGAAAACAGAAAAGAGCAGGAGTAGCTATACTTCTATCAGATAATATAGATTTTAAGAAAAAAATGGTAAAAGAGACAAAGAAGGTCATTATATGTGATAAAAGAGTCAGTTCAGCAAGAAGATATAACAATTCTAAATATATATGCACCCAACACTGGCGCATCCAGCTATATAAAGTAAATATTATCAGAGCTAAAAAGAGAGATAGATCCCAATACAATAATCATTGGAGGCCTCAACACTCCACTCTCAGCATTGGAGAGATCATCCAGATGAAAATCAACAAAGAAACATTGGACTTAATCTGCACCATAAACCAAATAAGCCTAATATTTAACGAATATTTCATCCACAGCTGCAGAATACACATTCTTCTCCTCAGCTCCTGGATCATTTTCAGGGATAGACAATATGTTAGGCCACAAAATAAGTCTTAAAAAGTTCAAAAATTTTTCAATTATATCAAGTATTTTCTCTGACCACAATGGAATAAAAGTAGAAATCAATAACAAGAAGAACATTGGAAACTATACAAATGCATGAAAATTGAACAATATGCTCCCGAATGACCAGTGGGTCAATGAAGAAAGAAATTTAAGAGAGAAATTTAAAAATTTTTCAAAACAAATGAAAATGAAAACACAGTATATAAAAACCTGTGGAATACAGCAAAAGAAATAAGAAGATTTATAATAAGTACCTACATAAAAAAATTAGAAAAGCTTCACATAAACAACCTAATGATGCAACTCAAAGAAATAGAAAAAAGAAGAGCAATCCAAACCCAAAACTACTAGAACAAAAGAAATAATAAAGATCAGAGCAGCAATAAATGAAATTAAAACCAAAAAAATACAGAAGATCAAGTTGATTTTCTGAAAAGATAGACAAAATTGACACACCTTTAGCCAGACTAACTAAAAAAAAAAGAAGATCCAAATAATTAAAATCAGAGATGAAAAAGGAGACATTATGACTGACACTGCAGAAATTCAAAAGATCATTAGAAATTACTATGAGCGACTATATGTCAATAAATTGGAAAACCTGGAAGAAATGGATAAAACCCTAGACACAGCCTACCAAGATTGAACCAGGAAGAAATCCAAAACCTTAATAAACCAATAACAAGTAATGATATTAAAGCAGTAATAAAAAGTCTTCCATGAAAGGGAAGCCCAGGATCTGATGGCATCACTCATGAACTCTAGCAAGTATTCAAAGAAGAACTAATACCAATCCTACTTAAACTATTCCAAAAAAATCAAGGAGGAGGGAATATTCCCAAACTCATTCTATGAGGCCTGTACTACCCTGATCCCAAAACCAGACAAAGACAAAAGCACACACACAAAACTATAGGCCAATATCTCTAATGAACATAGAGGCAAAAATCCTCAACAAAATACTAACAAACCAAATTCAATAACACATTAAAACGATTATGCATCATGATCAAGTGGGATTCATCCCAGGAATGCAAGGATGATTCAACATACGCAAATCAATCAGTGTGATACTCATATCAACTGAACAAAAGACAAATGATCATATGATCATCTCAATTGATGCTAAGAAAGCATTTGAACTTACCTCAACATGATAAAAGCCATATATGACAGACACACAGCTAGTATCATACTGAATGGGGAATAACAGAAAGCCTTTCCTCTAAGATCTGGAACAAGACAAGGATGCCCACTTTCACTGTTATTCAACATAGTACTAGAAGTTCTAGCTAGAACAATAAGAGAAAGAAATGGCATCCAAGGCCAGGTGCAGTGACTCACACCTGTAATCCTCACACTCTGGGAGGCTGAGGTGGGAGGATCACTTGAGCCCAAGAATTTGAGGTTGCAGTGAATTGTGATGAGGCCACTGAACTCTAGCCCAGGCAACAGAGTGAGACCCTGTCTCAATAAAAAAAAAAAAAGGGGGGGCATCCAAATTGGAAAGGAAGAAGTCAAATTATCCTTGTTTGCAGACAATATGATCTTATATCTAGAGAAACCTAAAGACTCCACAAAAAAATTATTAGAAATGATAAGCAAACTCAGTAAAGTTGCAGGATTCAAAATCAACATACAAAAATCAGTAGTATTTCTATATGCCAACAGCAAACAATCTGAAAAAGAAACAAAGAAAGTAATTCCACTGACAATAGCTACAAATAAAATAAAATACCTAGGAATAAACTTAACCAAAGAAGTGAAAGATCTCTATGATGAAAACTACAAAACACTGATGAATGAAATTGAAGAAGACAAAAAAAAAAATGGAAAGATATTCCATGCACAGGAATTGGAAGAATCAATATTGTTAAAATGTCCATACTACCCAAAGCAATATACAAATTCAATGCAACCCCCATCAAAATGACATTCTTCACAGAAATAGAAAAAGTAATCCTAAAATTTATCTGGAACCACAAAAGACTCAGAATAGCCAAAGCCATCCCGAGCAAAAAGAACAAAACTGGAAGAATCACATTACCTGACTTCAAATTATGCTACACATCTGTAGTAACCAAAACAACATGTTACTGACATAAAAACAAACACATAGACCAATGAAACAGAACAGAGAATCCAGAAAAAAATCCATACATCTACAATGAACTTATCTTCAACAAAGTTGCCAAGAACATACAGTGGGAAAAGGACAGTCTTCAATAAATGGTGCTACAAAAACTAGATATATACATGCAGAAGAATGAAACTAGACCCTTATCTCTCACTATACATAAAATCAAATCAAAATGAATTAAACATTTAAATCTAAGATCTGAAACTATGAAACTACTAAAAGAAAACTTTGGGGAAACAATTCAGGACATTGGTCTGGGGAAGGACTTCTTGAGTAACACCCCCAAAGTACAAGCAACCAAAACAAAATTGTACAAATAGGATCATATCATGTTAAAAAGCTTCTGCACAGCAAAGGAAATAATCAATAAAGTGAAGAGACAATGCACAGAATGGCAAAAATATTTGCAAATTACCCATCTGATAAAGGATTAATAACTAGAATATGTGAGGAGGTTCAACAACTCAATAGGAAAAAATCAAATAGTCTTACTTAAAAATGGGCAAAGGATCTGAATAGACACTTCTCAAAAGAAGACATACAAATGGCCAACAGGTATATGAAAAAATGCTCATCATCATTAGTCATTAGAGAAATGAAAATAAAAACTATAATAAGATATGTCACTCTAGTTAAAATGGCTTTTATCAAAAAGACAGGCAATAACAAATGCTGGTGAGGATGTGGAGAAAGGGAAACCCTTGTACACTGTTGGAGGGAATGTAAATTAGTACAACCACTATGGAAAACAATATGGAGTTTCCTCAAAAAACTAAAAATGGAACTACCATATGACCCAGCTATCCCACTGCTGAATATATATCCAAAGGAGAGGAAATCAGTATATCAAAAAGGTATCTGCTCTCCTATATTTATTACAGCACTATTGACAATAGCCAACATATGGAATCAACCTAAGTGTCTGTCAACAGATGAATGGATAAAGAAATTGTGGTATACATATATACAATGGAATATTCTATAGCCATAAAAAAAATGAAATCCTGGCATTTGCAACAACACGGATGGAACTGGAGAACATTATGTTAAGTGAAATAAGCTAAGCACAGAAAGACAAACTTCCCATGTTCTCATTCATATGTGGGGGCTAAATATTAAAAACAATGGATTTCATGGAGACAGAGAGTAGAATGATGGTTTCCAGAGGCTGGAAAGGGTAGCAAGGAGTGGGGAATAAAGTGATAATGGTTAATGGGTGCAAAAATATAGTTAAATAGAATGAATGAAAATATTTGATAGCACAACAAAGTGACTATAATCAACAATAAATTAGAATATATTTTAAGATAACTAAAAAAGTAGAATTGGAATGTCCTTAACACAAAGAAATGTTCAGTGCCTGAGGTGATGGATACTCCAATTACCCTGATTTGATTAATTCACATTGAATGCCTGTATCAAAACATCACACGTATCCTATAAATATATATAATTATTATGTACCCATGATTAAAAATAAAAAAAATTAGAAGAGGTAATTATAAAAAAATAAGCTGAATTTTTACCTCACACCTGTACAAAAATTAACTCAAAATGGATCAAAGATTTAAATGTAAGAGCCAAAACTATAATACTCTTAGAAGAAGACATAGGTGTAAATCCACGTGTCTTTGGGTCCAGCAATGTCTTCTTAAATGACACCAAAAGCACAAGGAAGCAAAGGAAAACATAGATAAATTTGGTTTCATCAAAATTAAAAGCTTTTGTGCATCAAAGAACACTGTCAGGATAATGACAAGACAACCTACAGAATGGAAGAAAATATTTGCCAATCATATATCTGATAAAAGTCTAGTATCCAGAACATATAAAGAACTCATACAACTCAAGAACAGAAAGACAAATAACCCAATATAAAAATAGGCAAAGGATTTGAATAGACATTTCTCCAAAGAAGATATATGAATGGCCAAGAAACACATAGAAAGATGCTCAATATCATTCATCATTAGGGAAGTGCAAATCAAAGCCACTAGGAGATATACTGCACATCTACCAAGGTAGCTTAAATAAGAAAGATAAACAATAGGAAGTGTTGATGAGGATATGGAAAAATTGGAATCCTTGTACATTGCCAGTGGGAATGTAAAATAGCGCCACATCCAGAAGAATGAAATTAGACCCTCATGTCACACCATATGCAAAAATCAAATCAAAATGGATTAAAGATTTAAGCCTAAGACCTGAAATTATAAAAACTTCTAGAAGAAAACACAGGGGAAAATGACCTTGGTCTATGCTATAATTTTTTGGATATGACCCCAAAAGCATAGTCAACAAAAACTAAAATAGACAAATGAGACTACAGCAAATTAAAAGTTTCTGCACAGCAAAGAAAACAATCAATAAATAGTGTGAAGAGAAAACCTACGAATTGGGAGAATGTATTTGTAAACCATATATCTGATAAAGGATAATATCCAATATATATAAGAAACTCAACTCAATAGTAAGAAAACAAATAATCCAATTAAAATATGGGCAAAGGATCTGAATAGACATTTGTCAAAAGAAGATATAGAAATGGCTAACAGATATATGAAAAAATGCTCAACATCACTAATTATCAGGGAAATTCAAATTCAGATTTCCCACAATGAGATATCACCACATCCCTGTTAGAATGCCTGCTATCAAAAAGACAAAAGATAGCAAGTGAGGATGTGGAGAAAAGGGAATCCTTGCACAAGGTAGGAATGTAAATTAGCACAGCCAATATTGAAAACAGTATTAAAATTCCTCAAAAAATTAAAAATAGAACTACCGTGTGATCCAGCAATCCCACTACTGGGTATATATCCAAAGGAAAAAAAATATGTATGTTGAACAGATATTTGCAATTTTATCTGTCAATCTAAAATAAACTTGAAAAATTTATTTAAAATTTATTAAGTATAAGTCCAAAAATACATGTATAAGATTTGTGTGTTGAAAACTGTAAGATGCTAATGAAAGAAATCAGAGAAGATCTTTATAAATGGAGAGAAATAACTATGCTCATGGATTGGAGGATTTAACAGAGTAAAGATGTCAATTCTCCCTAAACTGATCTATAGGTTTAACACAATTCCTATCATGTCTCAGCAAAGTTTTTTTGTAGATATGAATAAGCTTATTCTAAAATTTACGTGGAGAGGCACAAACCGTAGAATAGCTAAAACAATCTTGACAAAGAAGAATAAAGTGGGAGGAATTATTCTACTCAATATTAAGGCTTACAATATAGCTAGAGGAGTCAAGAAAGTGATAGTATTTGCAGAGGTAGAAGCACATAGATCACTGGAACAGAATAGAAAGCCCATAGATAGAAGTGCAAAAATATGCCCAACTCATTTTTGGGAAAAGTACAAATGAATTTAATTGAGGAAGGACAGCGTTTTCAATAAATGGCGATGGAGCAATTGCATATCCATAGGCAAAAAAATAAACCTCACACTTCATAAAACTTAAGTCAAAATAGATCAAGATTTAGATGTAAAACAAACGGATCATCTTCGGCACCTAGGGATTGATGAAGAGTTCTTTGACATGATGCCAAAAGCACAATCCATGAAAAATGTATAAATCGAACTTCATCAAAATTAAAAAACTTTCAATCTGAAGAGAGAAATTACAAGGTGGGAGAAAATAGTCGCAAGACACAAATCTCACAAAGAACTCATATATAAAATAGATAAAGAACTCCAAAAACTGAATAGAAAAAACAAACATCCAGTTAGAAAATGGACAAAAGGCTTGAACAAATATTGCCACAAAGAGGGTAAACAGATGGGAACAAAAAGCACATGAAAATACATGTAGCTTCACTAGTTGTTAGGGAAACACAAATTAAAACCATGATGAGAGATCACGACACTCCTACTGCGATGGACAAAATGAAAAATAGTGGCAAAATCAAATTTTGGAGAGGATGCTGAGAAACTGTATCACTCAAACATTGCTGGTGGGAATGTAATATGGTATAGCCCCTCTGGAAAATAGCTGGGCAGTTTCACAAAAGCCCCAACAAACAATTACCATATGACCCAGCCATTGCACTCTTGGGGATCTATCCCAGAGAAATGAAAATTTACATCCACACAAAAACCTGTATATGATTGTTAATAGCAGCTTTATTGGCCGGTCGCGGTGGCTCACGCCTGTGATCCTAGCACTCTGGGAGGCCGAGGCGGGCAGATCGTTTGAGCTCAGGAGTTCGAGACCAGCCTGAGCAAAAGCAAGAATCCATCTCTAACAAAAATAGAAGGAAATTATCTGGACGACTAAAAATATATAGAAAAAAATTACCCGGGCATGGTGTTGCATGCCTGTAGTCCCAGCTATTCGGGAGGCTGAGGCAGGAGGATCGCTTGAGCCCAGGAGTCTGAGGTTGCTGTGAGCTAGGATGACGCCACGGCACTCTAGCCCGGGGAACAGAGCAAGACTCTGTCTCAAAAAAAAAAAAAAATAGAAGTTTTATTTATAATGTCCCAAAACTGAAAACGACCAAAATGTCTTTTATTTTTTTTTGCCTCCCTGTGGTGTCATTTAAAATATTTCTTTTACTCTGTATTTCTTGTAAATTGGCAGCTGATGTTGAAGCTTGATTAGAGTCTAGCTTGACTTTTTTGTCAAGAATGCTTCACTGGTAGTGTTGGGTTCTTCACCTGGAGGCACATAATCTTGTGTCTTGTTTTGTGATATAATCAACTAGTGACAATGTCTAAGTCCATTAATTTATTAGGGTTTAGAATGGCTATAATGTAATTCTATCATTAGTTTTTCATTTCTAAGCTGGAATAGGAAGAAACTTCCCCACATTTATTATTTCGTCACCTTTTTCATATTAGGAAAAGCAAGACAAATGCTTGAATATTTCCCTTTAGTTTCTAGTTTTCAAATGAGGTAAGTTGGTTTCATTGGCATTCCCTAATGGTGACTTACTATTGCCATTATATGATTGCACGTATTCAAACATTTTTATGTCCTTATTCTTGGAAGTCCCTTTTTTGCTTCTGCTGCTTCTGCCATACCTGTGTGTGCTCTCTTCTCCTCCAGGTGAGAGGCCACCTGGTTCCTGCATTGCACTCGTTCTGGCCTATTCCCCATGAGTTTGGCTGGCCGGCCAGTAGGTGATCTCTTCTTATTTTCTCTTTCTTCCTTTGTCTCTCACCCTTGCCTTATGTCTCTCCCTTGAACATGACTCACAAGCCATCAGCACCTAAAAAGTATGACAGTGCAAGACTGAGGGCAGAAGCTTCTGCTTTTCTTCTATCAGATTGGACCAAAACTTCTATGAGTCACTGTCATCAACTTCTGTCCCTGTTGTTTATTGTGAAGGGACACAGTAACATCAGAGCCTCCTTTGTGTTTGAGAATTGTGTGTAAGCCCCAGGCACCTATGGAAAATGGCTGAAACAGACTGGTTGAAAGCAAGGCTGAAAGTCAACTAGAAGAAATGGGAGATACTTTATTGAGCTACTTTCTTGCAGACAATGTTCTCAGTACTTGACATGTGTTATCTCATTTACTCCTCCTCACAAGTCTGAGAAGTTGAGATTATAATTTACATTTTACAAATGAGGAAACTGAAATTCATAATTAGTATGAATTAGAAAATTCATATGAAATTTGCCATATAAGAGCAAATGCCATACTTGGAGAGCGATCATTACTGAAACAGAAAAACCAAGAAGGGGAAAATGAATCATCAGGTTTGATCCCATTCTCCTAACAAGTGGAGTCTTGGGCCAGTGGAACGCTGGCATGCACTGTGAGGTAGAACTCTGGCCGGGTCCTTCACGGCCTGAGGACTAAAATTCCTAATCTAGGAGTTGGAACCAACTGCCATCCCTTGCTTCCTTCCAACCCCATCCAGCAGTTATCAGTGAAAATGAACTGTTTCACTCGTCTCCTGCAGCCAGCAAGAGAGAAGTGGCTCCATACGTCAAGACTCTCTTCCCCACATATCCATCCAGTGGATGTTAGGGAGGTCAGTGGGCTCAAGAGACCTGTCTGTGGCAGGCAGAATGCCAGGGCTACTATTTCAGGGTCTGGTTCAACACACTTCGTCTGACCACTTGTATGAAGGAGGTAGGCACTAGACAGGTAGAATGGTAGTTGGAGACCCTGGGAAAGGCACGAGATGGGGGGTTCTTGATTTAACAGAGCATGGCAGTGCAAGTCAAGGAATCCAAGAGTGTCCTGCAGACTTCAGACAGTGGGGCGGCAGGTAATGGAACCGAAGTGGCAGGGCAGGAGTGGACTATGTTAGTCAGGGCATCTGTCCCACAGCGAATGTGACGTTGTAGGCCTGGGAGGGGAGGGATAAAATGATGAGACAAAGTCTCAGTTTTCTGTTCCCCAGAGATTTTCCCAGTCTATCCTTGGTCTTGCATGGTTTTTGTGTCCCTCAGAACACTGGGCCAGATGTAGCCCCACCAAAAGCCTTAACAAGCAGGTTGATGGTCAGACTGTCTTCCAACTTAAAACTGTCTTCCAATAAGGCCTAGGCCTCCCTGAAGGCTGTGCTGGCACAGGAATGCTCCATGAAATCTGCCAAGGCAGGGTGATCCTGGGCATGGGAGTCATTGCTTTATCCTGGCAGGGCCTGTCAGCCTGAAATGGGGCAGGGGATTCACTCAACATATCAGCAAATGAAGAATTTCCTAAGGTGGGAGGGACAGTATCTGATTTCCCTTAGTCTTCAGTTGCTCCCAGGATTACTCAGATCAGGGGCTCATTCTGAATGAAACAAAATATCTCAGAGATAGAGATAGACAACCACTCTTTTCTTCAGGAGGTCTCAGAGGATAGTAGTAACAAGGCCCTAGAATTTACCTGAAGTACTGCACAGGCCAGAGAACATGTATTGATCAAACTAACACTAGCTGCTGTAACCAATAACTCTTACATCTCAATGGTTTAACACAATAGGAGTTTATTTCTCTCTCAAGTCAATCTATTGGACAGTCTGTGACTCTCATCCAAGTGATGAATTAGGGATCCAGCTATTTCCATCTTGTGGCTTCAAGATCATCCTAGTGTTCCAGCAGCAGATGGAGACATGAGCATGAAGAATCACATGCCCATTACTCAATCACCTTGGCCCTGAAATGATACACATCCATCCATTCATTATACTGGCAAGAACTAGACAAATGACCCTGCCTACAGATGGGACGGGGCTGGGAAATGGTTGTCCCTGGCCAGGAAGCCTTTTCTCAGCAACAACGCTACACTATGGAAGGGAAGCCTGAACCTTTGGTCGTCAGCTAGTTCTCTCTGCAACAGGACAGCCCCAGTTTTATGTACTGTCCCAGTCCAATTGGAAATGCGGTCTTTCATCATTCCTTCTATTGCATATAAAGATAAAGGGCCACTGAGTTCAGATTTTGTGAATTCCTGGATCTGCTGGAACTGTACAACGGGATACAATTGAGCAGGAGTAGGTAATGACCCCATCCTGCCACTGAATGAACGTCCCACTTGCCTTCGTTTTCATAAACAACGGGGGTACCAACAGAAGAATCTGAGTGCTACATGACCCCTCACACAAGTTCAGGTTGGGGTACCCCCTGAATCTTAAGATTCTTCCTTTGAAATGGTCCCTTCTTTTGCAAGGGCTCAGGACCCTGGGGCGAGATTAATGGTGTACATGTGGTTACTGCATGGAGCAGCTACGGCCCATCCCTCTCAGACAATTCTTTTCTAGGACGCTGCTATAGTTTGGATATTTCACCATGCAAACCTCATGTTAAAGTTGGATCTCCAGTGTTGGAGGTGGGACCTGATGGGAGGTGTTTGGGTCATGGGGGTAGATCCATCATGAATGGCTTGATGCTGTCTAGAGTAATAATTGAGTTCTCGCTCTGTTAGTTCCCGTGAGATCTGGTTGTTAAAAAGAGCATGGCACCTCCCTACCTCTCTCTTGCCCCCTTCTTGCCCTGTGATCTCTGCGTGCCAACTCCCCTTTCCTCCCCATTACGTTCCACCATGAATGGCAGAAGCCTGAAGCCCTCACCAGAAGCAGTTGCTGGCACCAGGCTTCTCGTACAGCCTGTAGAATCATGAGCCAAATAAACCTCTTTTCTTTATAAATTCCCCAGCCTCAGGTATTCCTTTACAGCAATATAAGTGGGCTAAGATAGATGCCCATTTGCCTGGTGAGGCACACTGGACAGCCACTGATATGACCCCCAGGTTGCCCTACATGAAGGACATGGCAGGGTCTTCTGAGTCATGGATGCATGAGTGACTGACAGCCCCCGTGGCTCTGTTGGGTACCTATCCTGGCCTGCAAGGGTAGGCAGGGTTTCGCAGACTCCTTACAGCAGGAGATGATATTAATCTCACCCATTTAAACTTGCTGTAGTTTCAAGAAGGTCACGTAGCTGAGTCTTTGAAACAAAGTTCAGTTTACAAACTTGTGAAATGCCATGGAGTCTACACTTGTCTGGATCTACAGGTGGGGCCCAGCCAGTGGTATGCTGGTAAATGTATAACACACAGCTCTCCTGAGAAAAAAAGCCCCGACATATGAATAGCATTTGCAAATACTCCCACTATGGCTGACCTGAAGCTGTCAATGTTACGGCCCTGAATGCAGAGATGAGAAGAAAGGTGGAGTAACACACCACATATGCTCAGTATTTGCACCGTACAGATAGATTGGACATAAATAACTTCAAGACTATAGATAAAAGGTAGTAAACAACTAGGAATTTATTAGTTTTGAATATTTACTAACTATATTTTAATACAATGTATTTAATAGTAAGTTTATGTAATTTAATTTTTAATAATGGCTGTTATTAATAACCAGCAAGTAAAACTTCTGAAAAATTTAGCAACCAGCTGTTGTGAGCTGGTACGGGCTGGCTCTAGCACACCACTGGTCTCAGCCCTGTCACCCAGTACCCTGGGTAGCCAATCAGGGTAGAGAGAGCAGAGGAAGTGTGAGCCCGAACATGGACAATTTCCTCTTCCCAGTGGACTGACAAATTTTCCAGCAGTGATAACAGGGTACCCAAGACAAAGCACACAACCTGTCCCTAGGAGAGGCACAATTGTATATGTTGGTGGCATTTGTGTCTAAAAGAAGACTGTAGGGAGTCACAGCCCTTCTAGCCCTGCGAGCTCATTATTGGCCTTGGAAGTGACTCACGTAGGGCCCGAGTCATGAAACGTACTGGGCAGCCCACGCACACATTCAGTAGTCACCAATTTAGTCAGGCTTCCATACTAGTGGTGGAGGGCTTGGAAACTCCTCCTAGAATTTTGGTGCTTGGTGTCACCCTTCTACGACAGGACCTGTTCTGGTTAATCTACTCTCCCCCTGGAAAAGATAGAAAGTAGTTGTGTTACTATGTTTTCCTAGGGCAACAGACATTTGGCCATTCCCGCCCTGCTCCCCACCACACACACACACGCACACACACACGCACACACACACAGACACACACACACACAGACACACACACACAGACACACACACACAGACACACACACACACA
The DNA here is from genome assembly GCA_963575035.1 of Avahi laniger. Taxonomy (NCBI): domain Eukaryota; kingdom Metazoa; phylum Chordata; class Mammalia; order Primates; family Indriidae; genus Avahi; species Avahi laniger. The sequence goes on from CAUYSK010108023.1 coordinate 18,177, forward strand.
CACAGACACACAGACACACACACACAGACACACACACACACACAGACACACACACACACACAGACACACACACAGACACACACAGACACACACACACAAACACACACACACAGACACACACACACACACGCACACACACACAGACAC
>CAUYSK010108025.1:0-11166 GCA_963575035.1 Avahi laniger
AATATATAGAAAAAAAAAATTAGCCGGGCATGGTGGCACATGCCTGTAGTCCCAGCTACTTGGGAGGCTGAGGAAGGAGGATCGCTTGAGCCCAGGAGTTTGAGGTTGCTGTGAGCTAGGCTGACGCCACGGCACTCACTCTAGCCAGGGCAACACAGTGAGACTCTGTCTCAAAAAAAAAAAAAAATAGTATCTAACGGTCTTATCTTCAGACATGAAAAGTCAGAGATTGTTAGATAGCCACAGATACAATATGGTGTGGCTATCACAAAGCATATCATCATTAAGATAAAAGTCAACTGGACAGAAAACTCATACTCTCTTCAGGGAAAACTGTTGCTAATTAATTTATATTTAAATATAATTTTTAAATATTTTAGCAGAAGGCGGTTGTTCTTTGTTGACCCTTATTTACGGGAAATTCTTTTTTGCAATCTAAATCTTTTGTGCTATAGTTAAAAAATATTGACCTATTCAATATACATTTAATGAGCCCCCTAGTGCTGTGAGGACTTGGAACACAGATGGGCATGGCTTCTGCCTGGCAGTTGTCTTCCCCAGGGATTCAGAAAGAGAAGCTGGAATCACACGACCAGAGTTGAAGTCATAATTCCATTGTTTACTAACTGCATAAAATTCTCTTAATCACTTAATAATAGCTCCTCACTTGTTTACTGTAACATTTCTTGTTTTGAGAATCAAATGAGATAATACACACATGTGATGGGCTTGTAATTTTATAAAACGCTATGTAAGTTTGAAAGATTTTTGTCCTGGAACCATGCCTTGTTTATATCCTTCTGTATTTGCCTTCTTTATATACTCGAACTCTAGCCCAGGGCCTGGCACATAGTAAATATGAGCAGCAATTGTTGGCTATCTCAATAAATAAAACAGAAAAATATCTGGACTCTTCTGGATCTTGCATGCTACTGAATGACAACAGACAACAAGCACAATAAATTACATAGTGTACTAGAAGATGATAAATGCTGTGGGCAAAAAATTAAAGGAGAATAAGAGAAACTGAGAGTCCTGAGGGTACAGGATGCAACTTTTAAAGAGGAGGTCACGGTTGGTCTCATGGAAAAGGCATTAATTGAGAAGAGATTTGTAGGAGGTGAGAGTGTGAGCCACGTGAATATTTGGGGGGAAAGAATTTTGGATGGAGGAAACCACCAGTATAAACACCTGAGGTGGAATGCTGCTTCTCTTGTTTAGGGAACACCCAAAGGGCCAGGGTGGCTGGGGTGGAATTCAGCAGAGAGAGAAGAAATAGAACGTGAGATCAGAGAGGTCATGGAGAGGGCGCACCATGGCAGGCCATGACCCTAAGTGAATTTGGGGCCCCCACAGAGTTGTGAGGAGCAGAGTGATGAGATCTGACTCACATTTCAAAAGAATCACTCTGGCTGCTCTTGTGAGAATGCACAAAGGCAGAAGATGGGCCAAGACAGAAGTAGAAAGACACTTTCAGAAGCTACTACAGTAATTCAGATGAGAGACGATAGTGGCTTGCATGACGGTGGTAGGGCTGGAGGTATAGAGAAGTGGTCAGGTTCTGGATGTATTTTGAGAGTAAAGCCAACAGGATTTCCTGACAGACTGACGATGGTTTGAGGAAAAAAGAGAGGAATGCAGGATGACTCCAGTGTTTCTGTTGACAACTGGAAGGCTGCAGCTGCCAGCTGAGGAGAAGCCTGTTGGAGGAGCCAGCTTGGGGGGAAGATCAGGAGTCAAGTTTGGGCATAATAAGTTTGAGATGTCTATGAAACATCCAAATAGGGATGTCAAAGACATATAAGAGTAGGGAATTCAGGAGCGTGGTCTAGGTGTGGAACAAAATTTCAGAAATTGTTGGATACAGATGGTTTTAAAGCTGTGAGACCGGCTGAGAGGCCAGAGGAAGTGAGAATAGACCGAGAAGTCCAAGGAGGGCACCCCGGAGCACTCCGTTGTTAGAAGCTGAAGAAAGAGGAAGGACGTCAAAGGAGACAGAGTGACGAGGAAAACATAGGAAAATCCAAGAAATGTGTGGTGTCCCGGAATCCAAGTGAAGAAAGTGTATTCAGGAAGAGAGTTTGATGATTCTGTCAAATGCTTGGATTTGTTAAGTAAGTTAAGGACAAAGAATTGATCTTTGGATTTAGCAATTTAGAGGTTATCAGTGACCCTTTATGAGGGCAGTTTTGGTACTGTGAAAGTTCAAACTCCTGTTTGGAGGGGATTTAAGAGAGAACAGGAGGTCAGGAAATGAAGACAGTGATAGAACTCTTTCAAGTATTCCACAAAGGGAGGAGAGAAGTGCTGAGGTAGCTAGCATGGTATGAGGGGGATCAAGAGGGATTTTTTCAAGGTGGAAGAAATAACAGCACCTATGGAAGCTAACAGGAATGCCTCTCCAGGAATGGGGAGCTGATGATGCTGGACAGAGAGGGAAGGATGACTCCTTAAGAAAATGAGAGGGGATGGGAACTTTAGGATAAGAGTACAAAGACTGGCTGAAAATAGGGTCATGAAGAATTCATTTATATAAACAAACAGGTGGGAAGGCAGAGTGTTGGGTGCGGATGCTGGTAAGTGGGCAGCCATCATGGTGGGAGATTACGGCAGATCCCTTCTGACCCTTCGATTTTATCAGTGAAATAAGATGCAGAGCAATTCAGCAGAATGTGAAGACGGGGAAAGAATGGCAGAAATTTGAGAGAACAGAAGGTATGGAATAATTATCTAGGAAAGTGGGTGAGTGAATGAACTAAGGGAAACATTTTATAACTGTTGGGCAGCCAACGTTGAGATTACACCAGTGAATAAAACAAACAAACAAAAAGAACTTTTTCCTTATGAATCCTGTATTCCACAGAGTGGGTAATAAATAATAGACATAACAAATACAATAAGTAGATAGCATAGGGTCATTTAAATTCACGGTGAGACTAGTCAGATGATTTTGTATCTTTCATCAGACACGTGCTGCATGGTGTAGTTTTGCAGTAGTTGGGTAATTTGGATTAGCCAGGGTTGTGGTTTTACTAAGCAAGCCTGGTAAAGGGAGTGGGCAAAGAGGTTGTGGGTGTTTGCAGGCTGGGTTAGGAAAGAGAAGAGAACATGAAGAGGTTGAGGAGCAATGAAAAGGTGGTAAGATCAATGGATTATGGGACGCATTAAAGAATGAATGCGGTTAACTCTCTGATACATCTGACTCATATTCTCTGTCCCCACCTCCTTGCTCTAGTGACTAAGAATACTGCCTGGATTGGAATTCCAGCTCCATCATTTAGAAGATCTCTATTCCATTTCAATTTAATTTTGTGTATGTGTATCTAAAACACATTTTCTTAATTACTATGGTTTCATAATGTCTTGATAACCAGTAAGGCAAATCCCTCAATAACCTATACTTTTTCAAAATAAAAATGAAATAAATTTTCAAGGAGAAAAAGCTGATAAAATTTATCACCAATTAAAGGAATTACAAAAGAGTGTTCTTTAGGTGCAAGGAAAATGATCCAAGATAGTAGTTCTGAGATGTAGGAAAAAATAAAAAGCAAGAAAATGATATGTATATATATAAATCTAAGTGAGTATCAATTTATAAAGTAATATTCCCATGAGAATCATAAGTATATAGAAAAAATTAAAGTACATGACAACAATAGTGTAAAAGTCAGCGGTCAATAAATGAGGCTTAAGAGTTCTAAAATTTTACCTTATCCTAGAAGAAAAAGTACAGTGATTAGTCAGATATACATGTCATAATCTTAGGAAGGAAATAATTATTAAACAGATAATAAAATAATGTATGCTTAGTAAGCTAATAGAAAGGAAACCTAAGTGATAAAAATATTCAATTGATCCAAAAGAAGATAAAAATGAAGATAAAAAAGAAAGATGGAATTAATAGGACAAGTAGAAAAAGTAAGATAGATCAGAAGAAGGACATTAACTCCAGTCACCTGCATCAATGCGTAAGTATCTCAGTATCCTACCACAAAGAGAAAGCTAAGATTTCTTACAGCCTAAGTGTAATAGAGAAATCCAGTTTATCATAGTGGTTTCAATATGGCAAGTCTTCAACTTCTAGTTGATGACTAAATGAATGAATAATTTAATGGAATTTCCAGGCAGGGTTGTTGCATTATTATCAAATAAATGTAAATGGAGCCCCTGAAATTGGCTTTAATATGGGTAAAATATGTAAACACAGCCTTTAGGCATGGCTTCCCTCTCCTCACAGTCACTCACTTGACTGAGGTCCTCACTCTGTCCTCAGATGCACAAAACACACGATGACCACTTCTTGCAGGGACAAACTTCGGAATCCACTCAGACAGGTGAACACACCTCATTCCACATGGGTGTTTTTGTTTGTTTGTTTGTTTTAGTTTTGGTCCAGAAACTTCCTGTTCTTTCAATTATGTGCTTTCTACGCCCTCAAATTTTCTTTTATTAATGACTGAAGAGGCTATCATCCCTTATGTGTGATTGAGTTTTATAATGTCCTCCAGTCCCCGAAAAGGCCTCCTTTCAAACTGCACAATTCCAACTGCTTTAGTTTCAGAGTATCTTGGAATAATGATCTGACTACCTGGTTAGCCTCATGAAGGGAAGGAATTCTGGTAGATGGAAGAAGAGAATCTTCACGGTTATGATAACTAGACAAGGAGAAAAAACATTTTGAGGAAAAATACTAAACTACATTCATTTCTACTCCAGCACACTATTTCAAGTCAAGTTCTACCCCAGCTCTAGGTAGCCGGCAGAGCAGGATGGAGACAGCACGTTCAGTAGTGAGGGCCAGAGCCGCTGGCTCCTCTTCCAGTTCTTCCTCATTTGCCTCTTCTGAACACTTAACAATAATAATAGTTACCATTTATTAGGTGCCTCTTATGTGAGGGCCCTTTACACACATTATCTCCATACCTAATGACATTCTTATTTTACACATTCAGAGACTGAATCAAGAATTCAATTATCTGCCCAAGGCCAGACAGCCAGGAAAGGGCAGAGGTGAGATTCACACCAAGGCCCGTCAGACAGCACCTCTTATACCATACTCTGCTTTAGGGTTCTCTGGAAACCCAAGAAAACCACAGGACAGCTGTTGTGTTATAAGACATAGGAGCATGAGTAAGTAAATAATCCTGCTACCTAATTAGGAGGAAGGAAAGCCGAATTTGTTGAACTTGCATTATGTTTTAGACACACTACTAAGTGCTTTTATCTAGTACTTAATTCATTTATTCTTAATTCATTTATTCCTCACAATAACCTGGTTAGGAAGATGTTTCTATCTTCAGTTTACATATGAGGAAACTGAGGCCTAGAGAAATGAGCAAAGTGTCCAAAGTCACATAGTTAATAAGATGAGGCTCTGAGTTTGAAATTCACTGGTTTCAAAGCCATAATACCGTATTGTGTCCTGTTTTAGACACTTCCTTTTAGGAAGAGTGTGAAGAAATTAATCAGAAAAGACAAGAAAACCGCACTCAAGTGAGTGCTAGGTGTAGAGGCAATTTAGTACAGGGAGAAGTCTAAGGTCAGAACAGGGAGCCAGGGCTCTGTACTGGGACTCAGGAGGCTTTTCCTGGACTCTGGTCCCGCTGACGCGGTCTCAGGCAGGACTTAACCTCTTTGGGCATCAGTTTCTTCCTACGTTAAAATGTGGGTTTTTGATTAGGCGATCTCTAAAGTCCCTCTAGCTCTTAAAGTTGTGTGTCTCTAAGTACTAAGAGGGCATTGACGGCGTTCCTCTTCTCCAAGGAGCACGAGACGGTTCCAGGCTGGTCCTGGTTGACTCTCGCCATCCTTGGAGGTGGTTGGGTTTGACGCCACCAGAAGTGGGAGGCGAGTCTCCTGCTCTCTGTCGGTCCTCCACAGCCCTGTGATTGTGGGGCGTCCGGAAACTCTCCCCCGCATGGGTTTAAGAAGAAAACTGAGCGCTGCAGGAGTGTGATAGTCACTTGTAGGGGCTGGGGTGTCCCGCCAGGCGAGGCCCCAACAGGCTGGCCGCGGCTTTATCACCCGCAGCTGGCACTGCTAGGCCGGGGCTGGCGGCGCGCCCAAGTGGGCTGCGGCTGCGATCGGGCGCCCCCGGTGGCGAGGGCGGCGCGCTGGGCCCCTCGCCCGCGCCTGGCCTGCGGAGCGAGCTGGGCGGGCGGCGGGAGCTGCTCCTGCGGGCCGGGGCCCTTGCCCCGGCGGCAGAGGGAGGCATCCCCAGAGCCGGACGCGCGTGGGAGGCGAGGGCGAAGCCGCGGCGAGCAAAGTCCTGGCCCCTCGGCTGCGGTGCCCGCGCGCCCAGCGGCTCGGCCAGAGACGCGCGAGGTCCGAGGTGAGCGAGGCGCCGGGCGGCGGGAACCCCCGGGGCTGGTGGGCGCGGGGCGGGAGCGGCGGGACCCCTACCCGGAGTCCCCGGGCCGAGACCTGTGCGCCTGGCGCGACACCCTCGGGCTGGGGCTGCAAGGGGGCTGGTGGTCCGCCCAGAGCCGGAGCGGGTGCACTTGGACCTGAGGCTGTGCTTTCTCCCCAGGCTGAGATGGATCTGGAAGCGGCAAGGAACGGAACAGCCCGGAACCTCAGGAGAGCAAAGAGCGACTTTGAACTGCGCAGCAGCAGGTACATCACCTGCAGCCACTGGCTTTTCTGAGAATCTGCAGGACCAAGTTCCGCTTTGGAAAGAAGTTGAGAAAATCGGTTGATGTCTTTCGCCTTTGTTTCGGAGGCTTCTTTGAAAGGTCTTGTCTGAGGTTCTGATCTTGGAGCAGTTTTAAGTGACTTGGAGGAATGTCACTGAGGCTCCTTTTGGAAGAGATACGGGAAGAAAACGCTAGCTTTAGAAGTGCCCCCTTCCCTTTTTGCAGGGGTGATTCGATGCATATTTGTGTCGTATAACATTCCTTGTATTGTATAACTCTTAAAACTTTTACAAATAACTTTCATATACAACATCTGGTTTTCAGGCTTACAGAGTGTCAGACATCTGCTGGTGGTGGTTGTGCTTTCTGAACAAGCGCAGTGAAGCAAAAACTCCCTGCTCTTCTTTCTCTTCCTCCTTATCTTTTCTTACCTCCCCTCCTCCCCCCATCGCCAGGCTCGTTCTGTATTTCTCCTTTCTGGGAGGCGAGGTGGGGAGGGAGACCTTGAGCAGGATTACTCTTTCGAAACCTATACATCCAAATGAGTTTTTTTCAAGTGCAAGGCGGGTTTGTTTCAGTGCTTCCTTTCCTGCGCCTCTTTCTCCTGGCTCTGGCTGTGGACGTGGTTCCCAGGGCCCTTGTTAAGCTCACTTCACAGGCTTTAGTAGGGGCAGAAGCCCAGTGTTGTGTGTCTTTGTTTCCTCTTTCACTGTGAAAATAGTGGATCATTTTTGCCTTTAGCCTGAAACAGCTTATGAGGCTATTATGATCTCTGAGTTCATGCCAGGCCACCCAGAACTAACTGACCTGTGTCATCAAGTGATCACCCAGAGGGACAAATTTATCAGGCTCTGTAGTTTGTCCTCAAGCTGCAAGGGGTCTGATTAGTTAACTGAAAATATGCCTATCTGATGCTTAAACCGAAGCATTATTTTAGTCTGTTAACGTGTTTGTACAGTGACATTGCTGTATTCCTTCTAAGTACTGTGATATTTATTCATAGAAAATTTAGTTTTGCCATATAGAATTGGAAAACTGATGGATGGTGTTACTTCCAATAGAAAAATGTGGTTTTCATCAGCTAGCCGTTTAAGCTGGGATTGACTGTGAATCTATTAATAGATGGCATTTTCATGAAGAAGGCTATTTATGTATCTCACTGGCTGAACATTTGATGTGTGTACAAAGGAGCTGTCCCTGCAAACGGTGTAGTAACATTCCAGAAACCAGGGAAGTCCTCAGAAGAGAAGCTCACAGCCTTCTGTTGGAAAGAAGAAAATAGCTCAAAGGAGAAATACAGAAAGTTAAGAATAAGTTAAGACTGTAAGATTTTGAAATTGAATCTAACGATACTAATTTTTATAAAAGTAGATCAAAGATTATGCATTTAAAGGAAGTTAAGCCCACTTCAGTTACCTAGAACAAATTAAGAGTTAGTTTTTGCTTGTTCCAATCATGCTGCTATTGCCTGTGGCATGTTCTTTTGAAAACATTTAGTGGCAGATGTTTGTCCAGTGATTTTAGTAAATGTTCTACATAATTGGGGTCAATTCTTATGAGTAAAACTTGATTACCTACCTAGATAAATGTATCTTTTTTTTGTTTGTTTGTTTGAGATAGGGTCTCACCCTGTCATCCTCGGCTAGAGTACAGTGATGAGATCATAGCTCACTGTAACCTCAAACTCCTGGGCTCAAGTGATCTGCCTACCTCAGCCTCCTGAGTAGCTAGCATGCTGCCATGCCCAGCTAATTTTTAAAAATTTATTTTGTAGAGGTGGAGTCTCACTATGTTGCCTAGGCTGGATAAATGCATCTTTGCATCTTATGTTAAAAGAAATCTGGCCAGGCACAGTGGCGCCCGCCTATAATCCTAGCATTTCGGGAGGCTGAAGTAGAAGGCTCATTTAAGCCTAGGAGTTCAGGACCAGCCTGGCAACATAGCAAGATCTCGTCTCTATAAAAAATAAAAAACATTGGCCAAGCATGGCGATGTGCACCAGTAGTCCCAGCTACTCAGGAGGCTAAGAAGGGAAAATTGCTGGAGCCTACAAGTTCACGGCTGCAATGAGCTTTGTTCATGCCACTGCACTCCGGCCTAGGCAACAGAGCTAGACACTGTCTCTTAAAAGAAGAAAAAGAAAAAGAAGAAAGAAATCTCTGCCTTCATGGAGTTTATATTATTGTGTGGAGGAGAGACATAAATAATACACATCTAAATAAGTAAACTCCAGCTAATGTTAGAAGGTAATGAATGGTATGGAAAAACATTAATCTAGGTTAAGGCAATCAGGAGTGCAAGGGGGAAATTTTAAGTAGGATGGTTAGAGTAGATCTTACTTTTAAGGCAGTATTTGAACAAAGACTTCAAAGAAATGAGAGGAAAGAGCTGTGTGGGTATCTAAGGGGAGAACATTCCTGGCCAAGGTAACTGACAATGCAAAGACCCTATGTGGGAACATGTTTAGTGTGTGCACAGAACAGCAGAGAGGCCCGGGCAGCTGGGGCAGAGTGAGCAGGGGTGGGAGTGAGAGATGTGATCAGAGAGATAACAAGGATACTGATCGTGTAGGGCCTTACAGGCCAATGTAAGGATTTTGGCTTTTCCTGTAAGAAAAATGGGAGCCATCATAGATTTTCAAGGAGAGAAGTAACACATGTCTTGTGTTTTTAAATGATTCCTCTGCCTGCTGTTTAGGATGAACTGAAGCAGACATAGGTGAAGTGGAGAGATTAGGCAGGAGGCTCCTGCTGGAGACAGCAATAAAAGTGGTGAGAAGTGGTTGAATTTTAGATGTATTTTGAAGGTAGAACCAACAGCGCTTCCTGACACCACTCCCCACAGTTCTTCAGAAGAGTGGTCTTTACTAATTTTAGATCAACATGTGAAACTTTTTTTAGAAAATGAAGAATTGAATTGATTTGGCAGAGGTTGATATATTCATCTTCTTTCTGTATGTGAGTTCTGTATGGCAGGTGATCATTTCTCATGTATCAATATCTCCTTGTAGTACCGTGGACAGTTATCTTTGCATTTGGTGACTGCCTTGTGGTGTTTGTTAAACTGAATAATTTTGGCAATTTATGAACATCACTCTTATATTTGAAAACACTATAATAGTTGAGTATAATATTACTCAGATTTATGTTCAGTTGACTACAAAACAGTGCATAACAGTTTTAAATTCAAATAATTTTATTTTTTACAGCAACCAAGATAGGAAAAAAATGAAGAAAGTAAATTTGATTGGACCATTAACATTGGTAAGCTGTGAAATATTAAATGTGAATATACTTGTCTTTCATCCAAATTTGGGGTCTTGAATTAATAGCTATAGAGCAAGTACTTTCAGATTGTCTACAGGCAAGTACCGTAGATTGTCCCTGTGCTGTCTTAGGTTGGCTTATTGTAGTTAAAGCCCCACATTCTCAGGATGGATGATAAAAGACTTGGACAGGCTGGCTGTGACACAGGGCAGAGCTAACTGGTATACAGGAAATTGAAAATAGGACCTATGTTACCAGCACCATGCAAACTCGCCAATTTCAGGAAATATCTCTGCATTTGCTTCACACATACCCCCTGCAAAGTTAGCTTAAAATAAGCTTGCATATAAAGAAGATAATTGTTAACTACAGAAATTTTAAAATAACTAATAAATCTGTGTTCACATTTGGCTTCCAGGAAAATTGACTAAATGTAGGTAACTGTTAGGGATTCTGATTATGCTTAGGGCAGTTTTCAGTGCTTTTCTGCTCGTACAAGGCAAGCCAACATATTTTTGGAAGATGTCTAATCTGTTTTTCATTTGTAATATGTCTCAGAGAGGTGGCTCAAGAAAGCATTTGCCCATTTTTGGTAAATATGATGTGTTTCAAACTGTGACAGCCATTATTTGATAGCAAATTAAATGGCATGTCAGATGAAACCTCCAACTTAGCAATTAAATGGATAAAAAGACACCGCACATCCACACTCTCGAACATTGCTGCATATTTCTCATGTAACCACAAAATCCCTCTTTTGTCCTCTTATCCCTTATTCTTGTTTTTTGTTTGTTTATTGTTTAAAAAGTCTCAGTAAGAGACTGGGCTCCATGGCTCATGCCTGTAATTGTAGCACTCTGAGGGGCCGAGGCAGGAGGACTGCTCGAAGCCAGTTTGAGACCAGCCTGAGTAAGAGCGAGACCCCATCTCTACAAAAAACAGAAAACTTATCTGGGCATGGTGGCGCATGCTTGTAGTCCCAGTTACTTGGGAGGCTGAGGCAGGAGGATCACTTGAGCCCAAGAGTTTGAGGTTGCAGTAAGTTATGATGACACCATTGCACTTTAGCCCAGAGGACAGAGTGGGACCCTGTCTCAAAAAAAAAAAAAAAAAGTGTCAATAACAGTAAAAATATTTTTAAAATTTAGTGCTTTGTAGAATAAATTGTTTATAAACTAAATCTAATTTTAATGCACAGGTTTTTTTTGTTTTGTTTTGTTTTTTTGTTTTTATTTTTTGAGACAGAGTCTCACTTTGTTGCCCAG
>CAUYSK010108026.1:0-16377 GCA_963575035.1 Avahi laniger
AACGGATGTTTTTTTCTTCACAGTGTTCTTCTACCTCTCCACTCTTAAACTAAGAAAGTTTCTCAATGTGCACATTTATCATAAATATTCCCTTCTAACTGACATTGAATCAGCAAACATTTACTAAGTAGGTGCTAAAGATCCAGAAATAAATATACCAGAACCCCCCAAGTCAAGATTCTAAAAGAAATGTCCCAGTGCCAGCTCCACTATTCAGTAGCGATGTCACCTTGGGCAAGAAATTTGCCTCCGGTGTCTACGTTTCCTCTTCTGTACGACCCGGAGAATAATGGTGCCTATGCCATAGGCAGGACCGTTCTGAGGATGGAATAAGTTATCTTATAAAATGCGAGTAATAATGTCATCTTCGGCTTGAGGCCCTCATGAGAATTAAACGAATGGATATGTGTAAAACAATAAAAACAGTTCCCCGCATGTCACACACTCTCAGAAACATCCATCCTCATTGTCACTGTTGTTATTTCCTGATACCTTCCTAGGATCATTTTTTTATTAGTATAGAATGGAAGTTGCTCATGAATACAAGGCTGCGTATAGATTTCCGGTAGCCAAAAAAGTAGGCTGTTTCAGGATTTACCTGTTGGCTTTCAAACCCACAAGCACTCTTACGTAACTGGCTCTAGGATACCAGTGCTGGAAGTCTGAAAACTAAATTTCCCAGACTCCCTTGCCCTCTGGCTGGCTGCAGATTTTGCCATTGGAGGGAACTAGTGGGGTATCAGAAGGTAGGAGGAAGGGAGAGGCCTCTGTCCACTCCCACTCTTCCCATTCCCCTCCCTCTGATGGCGTCTCTAAAGTGGCTGCACCTCTCTGCAACGCAAGCGTGAGCAGTCGTCTCTCCCTAGTCACCGCTGGCCACGCAGCCCCTGACCACGATGCCAGCCCTGGCCCAGGAGACCGCTCCCCACGGGTCCCCGCCCCAGCTGGCCAGCCTCGGTGCACCGTGTGTCAGTGGCAACACAGCAACAAGTGTGCTTCTTTTGGATTCTGTAAAACCATTTTCTCCCCTTTTGCCTCCTGAACTGATAGTACTTATTTCTGGGTTATATCACCTGCCCCACATCACCATCCCACTCTTTTGTAACTTCCCTATCTCATGCCCCCTCTGTTTGAAGCACGTACTGTGATGTCCATTTTTCTGATTAGACTCCAGCAGAAAAACTCTCTGTTTTAAAAATGTCTTCATGGAAACTACACACAGACGTCCCTTCCCGATGCATCACTGCTTCCCCTGCACCTCCTGCTGCCAGTGCTAGGCTGCTTAATAAACTCTCACAGTGTCTTCCCCCTTGACACCAAATTTTCTATTTCAATTGGGAATCATAACATCAAAATGCTCCAATCAGAGAAATACACTGGATTTATGCCACATTGTCATGATATATCCTCACGTCCCTGAGTGTTCGCGACCAAGGAGCTATTTATTTCTCTAGAACTGCAGCAACTGTAACCTGCCTGAGAACAAGGACTTTGCTGCATGTTCCTCTGTGCTTCCGCACCATGTTTGTGAATGTTTGGTTGACAGTATCGAATGGACGGATGAATGAAAGGTCTGTATACAAAAGCAGTGTTGAGTGTCAAGTTAAGAGAAACCTCAGATTAAACAACTTCTATTTCCTACCTGTTAATAGAACCAGCAAAATTTAGTGTTGGGGCCTTTCCCGCCAGACCAGTACTATGGCTCTAGGTCCTCAGAAGAAGAGAGTTTTCTGGGAAAGCCGATCCCCCCAAAAAGGCTGAAAGCTCTCAAGTCACAGCCTAGACTTCCTAGACTTGAATACACAGTATTTCTCTTATAACTGTACACACTACAAATAATTTTGATACGTGTCTTTAATATGTCAATTAGAGTTCTCATATTTTAAAGTAAAAGGTTTACATCATCTAGAAAGCGCAAAAAGGCAGGATCATTTTAGTGGTGTCTAAAAGATTTTATGAAACTTCCTTCTGAAGCACATCTGGTATTTCACTTTAAGAATCTAATAAATATTTTAGAATGGCATTTCATTTGTTTTACAATGACATTTGAGATTAGAATGAAGAGCTGGGAGAAGAAATATAAAAAGGTTCCCTCCACTACTCACTGGATTCCTTATATTTAGAGACGAAACTGATTTATAGTGTTCGTAAGAGTCACTTTAAATCATTACCAACTGCAGTAGAACCTCAACCAGTGGTGCAGAGGTGAAGCCCACTGAATTCTAAATACACAAACCCACAGTTGACTCTAAATGGCTTTCCAATTTAATTTAGCATATTCTATTGAGTCGTATCTCAAACAATGCTACTTGTTATCATTCCACGGGATGCCACGGGAGTGGTGTCATTTCACTATAAGAAATCCATGATATACAAAAATTTTTAGTAAAATCATATTTTTAAGAGTCATTTGCCCTAAGTCCTCGAACACCCAGGATACTTAACCTAAGGTCATTCTCAGCACAACACAGTCCCCATAGAGCAGAAGCAAGTCAAAGTGAGATCACCATATTCCAAATCTGCACAGTCCCTACAGCAGGGGTTCTCAACTCCGACTGTACACTGGTATCACCCGGGTGGCTGTCCTGCCTCACCCACAACATCTCAGTCATTAGTATTTACCAGGAGTAAAATGACAGCGTACAATGGTCAAGCCCTTTCCAAGCAGGGCTAAGGAAAGCAGGTGGATATTAATTAGTCACTTCCATCTCTTTCTTATTTCCCCACCAGACTCTCAGTGCTAATGAATCACAATCTAAGGATTGACTGGCTCTGTTTTCTCTGCTGAAGGATCTCCACCCTGAAGTTCATTAACCCCCTACAGTTATGCCAGCTCTTTGGAGACAACATAAAATGAAGCTTGGCTATGAAACAAAATAACATGACATTTAAGGAACACATCCATTACAAAAGAAAAACATGATACTGGAAATATAGGTTCCAATAGGCAACATTATAAATAAACTGAGAATTTTAGCATAATATACAGATTTGATGGATGTGAAAGGATATTATCAATGTGAAAGAATAAAAATGACAAAGGAGACTCAAGCAGAAGTATTATGTATTAAAAATTTAATAGCTGAAATAAAGGACACAATAGATGGCTGTCTTTGGAATTCACATGGGACTTGTTTTGGCTAGCGTGATGTTTTCAGATGTGACAAAAGGCTTCAAATATACTTGTAGGGCAGAGCATGTGCTCTTGTTTTTCTGCTATCATGTCCTGGATAGGCCACTGGCCTTAGGAGGAAAATGAGAGTGAGGTCACTCAATCATGAGTTTGAGTGACCTACAAACTCATGATTGAAAAATAAATACTTATTGCTGTACACCACTGAGAGTGATTTAAGATACATATACACATTATTAAGGCAATACATGATGACATAAGCAGCAAACGATACAGCTGAGGATAAGTTAATAAGCTAGAAAACCAGATTGAGGAAATCTCCCAGGAGGAGGAATATAAATAAATTGAAAATATAAAAGAAAATCAAAAAGACATGAAAAGTAGAAATGAAAGTGCTAATATCTAGTTAATAGAAATCTAAGAAAGAGACAAAAGTATACATAAAGTTGAGAAGACACTTGAAAAAAATAATGGAGATAAATTCCTAGGGTGGGAGGGAGGAAGGGAATGAGGCATAAAAGATGTCATTCATGATAAGAAAATCTTCACAAACTATACATCTGATAAAGGACTAATATCCTGAATCTACAAATAACTCAAACAAATCAGAAAAAAAAAACATTAAAAAGTGGGCAAAAGATACAAACAGAAGTTTTTCAAAAGAAGATAGACAAATGGCCAAGAAACAAAGAAATGGTCAACATTGCTAATCATTAGGGAAATGCAAATTAAAACCACACCTCACCCCTATCAGAATAGCCATTATTAAAAAGTCAAAAAACAACAGATGCTGGCGTGGATGCAAAGAGAAAAGAATGCTTACACGCTGTTAATGGGACTGCAAATTAGTACAGTCTCTATGAAAAACAGTATGGAGATTCCTCAAAGAAATTAATGTAGACTTACCATTTGATCCAGCAATCCCACTACTGGGTATTTCCCCAAAGGAAAAGAAGTCATTTTATCAAAAAGACACCTGGACTCGAATTTTATTGCAGCACAATTCACAGTCACAAGATGTGGAATCAACCACAGTGGCCATCAATTCATGAGTGCATTAACAAAATGTGATGTATGCACACCATGCAGTACTACTCAGCCATAAAAAGGAATGAAATAATGTCTTTTGCAGCAACTTGGACAGAACCGGAGAACATTATCCTAAGTGAAGTGTCTCAGGAATGGAAAAACAATACCACATGAACTCACTAATAATTGGAAGCTAATGTCTGAGGCACACATGGGCAGAGAGAAATGTAAAGATCATTGGAAATCAAGAAGGGAAGAAGGGAGAGGAGAGCAGGGGAGGGGTAAAAACCTACCTTTTGGGTACAGTGAACATTATGTGGGTGATGAGCACACTAAAAGCCCTGACTTGAGCATCATAAAAGGTATTCATGTAATAGAAACATTTGTGTACCCTTCATATTGAATATTTTAAAATTTTAAAAAAAAGATTAAAAGGTGGCATACTGGGATATTATATTCACAAAACGAATAATTCACAAAATGATAAATAATTACATATGCGTAAATAATTCATATCATAATAAATAACTCTTACAACTAAATCAAAAGATTCCTCAAAAGAAAAACTTAATATAACTCAAAAAAAAACAATAAGCAAAATACTTGAACTGATCTTTTGCAGAAGAGAAAACACCGTAGTCACTAAGCACATGAAGACATCTTCATCAACAGAAATCCAGGAAAAACAAATCAAGACCACAGTAAGATATTATGTAACTGGGAAAAGTTTAGGAAAAAACTGACAATATCAAATATTTGAGAGTATATAAACCCACAGGATTTCTTATATATTGCTCCTAGCAACACAAACTGGCAACCACTCTAGAAAATAATTTGACATTATCTACCAAAATTGGATATTCACACATTCAATGACTCAGCAATTCCACTCCTACCTTTATACCCAAGAAATTCTTTCACATGCAAAACAGGAGACAGGTACAAGGCATGGTCATAGCAGGAGGGTTCCCGACAGCAAAACTCAGAAGCCATCCAAATGTTCATCAACTGGGAAAATGGATGAATAAACTGTAGGATATTATACAGTAGTGCAAGTGATCAGGCAAAACGATATGAAACAACATGGTTGAAACTCTGTAATATGCTATTAAGTTTAAAGTGAAGTTTCAAAGATGACATGCAACATACAAATCCTTTCCATTAATATTAATCTAAAAATAACTAAAGTGGGTAAACATAATTTTCAGGAAAACATCTAGTTGTAATAACAGTGTTAAAAAGAAAACAAAAAACAGTAAATGTAGGATTCAGAATGATAGTTTCTTTGGGCAGGCAAAGATAGAAGGAGGGAGGGAGGACCATATTGTCATGCGCAAGGATCTAAAGTCCTAAGGGATAAGATGGAGATCTTTTTTCTTATATATTTTTTTAAAATAACTAAGCATACAAATAAAAAAAGGCACGTACAGATCAATCATGAAAGGGTGTCATAAATCACGGTTTAGAGTGAATTCATTTCTTTGTTCCTAATATCAAATTAGTAGGGCAAAAAATAATTATTCAAAATAGTCAAAGTTTGAAGGGAAAGACAAAGGAGGTATCAGGACAGCCCAGTGTCTTGAGGAAGGATTTCTCAGGAGGTGAAACTCAGGGGGAGGAATAAAGAGGACACTCCTGCCCAGGTGCTCGTCAACAGCAAAGACTAGTGACAGTAGAATGAGCATGAGATTTGGGAGAGACGTTGTGAACAGATGGGCATTAAAGATGCCACACAAGTGGAAGTGAGAACATAAAGATGATTTACACGGGTCTTGAAATCTAAGCAGAATTGAAGCCTATTTCATGGGAGTCTCTGAAGGTTCTTGGGGAAAGGACCATCATGACAAAAACACCTTTTGAATGATCAGCATGGCAGCAGGATGGGTGGAAAAAAGAACACATATACTCACAGGAAGGATTGGAATTTAAGAAGTCACTGGAGTCACTCAGTAAGAGATGGTACAGACTGGATTAGGTTGCTTATAATGAGGGAAAAAAAAGGGAAAGACAGCATTGGACCATCCTGTTACTTGAGAAATCCTGTGGATTTAATACATTTTTAAGAATCTATGATTCTTAAATCTACTGATCGTAAGGTTGAAACGTCATGAGCATAGAAGAATAGTAACGGCATTAACGACAACAGGCAAACTGAGAGCAGGAATACACACTGCAGGGAATGAGAGAAATACTTAGTTCACTTGCAGAGAAACTGATCTGCAGAAAACTAGGATATTTTACTCCACTACATCAATATACACAGAATTATCCACTTAGACAAGCTTTACATTTCAACCACCTGCCAATATCTCTGATTCTGCCTAAAACCAACCAATACATCTCTCTAGATACGGATGGGTTGGCCTGTCTCAATTCAGCCTACTCGGTGGTCGATGGCAGTACATTCTCAGCTAAAGCCCACATCCTAAATGGGAGTTTTTAGATCAACTAAAAACACCAAATCAAACGTACAAACGAGACAAATACACACACTCCAGATTGTACACTGTAAGACAACGATTAGGTCTTCTATTTTTTATTCAGGTACAGCAACAATCAAAGTGCTTTATTCACATTACACATCTAAGGCCACCATTAATGCTGTCTCACAACAAGGTCCATCTCTTAGTAAGTTTTCTATCCACGATAATTCTTGTAGGAAAAAAAATACCCCTTAAAAGTTTTGAACAAACATCCAAATGCCCCACATTTTTATATTGTTCTTATTTTGACTCAGGAACTCTTCAGTGACATTTAAAGAAAGTTTTTCTGTTTTCTCCATCTGGTAAAGTAATTGTAATAAACATCATTTCCTTTTTACCTAAACTGATTGAAAGTTTCTCAGAACAGAAGGATATTAACAGGAAATCATTAAAAAAATAAGTCATTCAGCCATATTTCATAGCATGCTGAAATAATATTTCTAAAAATTAATTAGTTATTCAAAACTGTGTGATCTAGCATACCTCAATCCCACTTCAAGAAGATTCTGAAATCATGTCTATATAATCTTTAAATAGTCAGAACAGTGATCTTATTTGAAAACTATGGATGCTCTTTGTGTTTGAGGACATATTCCAATACGATCTCTGTCAGTCCTTCAGTAACACTCAGGTGACTTTAGATAAATGTCAATCAATGCTCTTTCCTTTTCCATCGAATATTGTCATGTAGGCCTAAGCAAAAAAAAGGAGGTCAAGATTTTCCGTGACCTTCTCAGCAGCTGGGCTAGCTTTCATTAGATAGCTCATTAGTGCAAACGGGCTGATTGACAAGGTTACCCCAAACTGGGAAGCAGGAGCCAAACAGATCATTTGCATATTATATTAATGACATTCAGAGTACCATGTGGTGTTCCTAGGGGGATAGAAGAAGAACAAACTGTAATTTTCACAATCATTAATTGTTTAAAGGAAACTGCAGATTCTTATAACACTTAGGATGGTTAAGGAATTTCAATTTAATGTAGAATAGGAGGAAAGCTATATTATTCTGGAAGAGGAGGCCTGCTATTCAATTATTTTACTTGAGATTAACTCTTCACGGTGCCAAGCACATTCTACTCTAGGAATGACACCGTCTACTAAGGCACATTGCAGAGCCTCTTGCCCTTATGGGGTATGGGAGATGCGAGTAGAGATACAGATATATGCCACTAAATAATGACAGCTATGTGTGCATTTTACCCCTTGATGAGTCAATTTGCGTGCACACAAGAGTTTTAGAATAGAATCTGCCTGATTCCTTGCCTCCAAATTCCTGCAGCTCCCACAGCTAAGTCTACTTAACCTTGGCCTTCAGCCTTGCTCTTACTGTAGATTCTGGGACTAACTTGTCCCTAGCAGGAGAAATACAGGGGTTATTTAATTAGACATCTTCTTAGCCCTGCTTCTATTTTCCCCACTAAGTCCAGGAACCAGGTTGCATTAGTTTCCTAGGACTGTCATAACAAAATACTACAAATTGGGTGGCTTAAAAAAAACAGAGGAATTTATTCTCTCTCAGTTCTGAAAGCTGATATCTGAAGTCATAGGTGTGGACAAGACCATGCTCGCTCCAAAGAATCTAGGGAAGAATCCTTCTGTTTGCCTTTTGCTAGCTTCTGGTGGCTGCCAACATCATTGGCATTCCTTGGCTTGTAGCTGCATCACTCCAGTCTCTGTCTGTCTTCACCTAAGTAACTTCCCTGTGTCTTCACGCAGCCTTCCTATAAGGATACCAATCATTAGATTTAGGACCCACCTAACCCAGTATGACAGCATCTCAACCAACCATATCTACAAAGACTATTTCCAAATTAGATCTCATTCTGAGATGGTCTCTGCTCCTCGGGTGAGTGGATCTAGCACTTCTCATGCTTCAAATCCCTCTGTCTTCTCCCACCACCTCATCTTCCTGACTCTAGACAGAAAATTTTCATCTTTTAAGGGCTCATGTAATGACCTTGGGTCCCACCTTTTTCCCATACAATTTTCTAGCTATTTCAGCACTATTTCTTGAAAACATTCTTATCACCACTGGAATTCTTTTGTAATTTTGCAAAAATTAATTGCTCATATTAGTATCTATTTTTGGATTCTATCCCATTCTATTGATCTATTTGTCCATCCTCACTAATATTACATTGTCTTCATTATTGCAATTTTATAATAAGTCTTCAAATTAAGCAGTATAATTCTTTAAACTTTGTTCTGAAAAGATTATTTTTGGTCTTTGGCATTTCCATTTGTATTTTAGAATCAGTTTGTCAACTTCTACCCAAAAAACAAAAGCCTGCTGGGATTTTGACTGGGATTGCATTGTATCCACAGACCAATTTGGACAGAATTTACACCCTAACAATATAGTAATAAACACTTTGTATATCTATATTTGTTTAGATTTAATTTTTCCTTGCAATATGTTACTGCAAAAGTCATGCACATATTTTACTAAGTTTGTTCCTTAGTATATTTTCTTTTTTTATTCTAATGGAAATAGTGTTTTTAAAATTTGTTTCCTTCTCTATATATAGAAACAAATTGAATTTTTACATTGAGCTTCTAGTTTGAACCTTGTTAAATTCACTTGTTTGCTCTAGTAAGATATTTTTTAATTTCTTTGGATTTTTTTATGGACATGTCATCTACAAATTTTTTTTGTTTTTGAGGCACAGTCTCACTTTGTCAACCCCACCCAGCTGGAGGGCAGTGGTGTCATCTTAGCTCACCACAACCCCAAACTCATGGACTCAAGTAATCCTCCTGCCTCAGCCTCCTGATTAGCTGCAACTACAGGCATGTATCACCATTCCCAGCTAATTTTTCTATTTTTTGTAGAGATGGGATCTTGCTCTTGCTTAGGCTGGTCTCAAACTCCTGACTTCAAGCAATTAATTCTCACAACTCAGCACTTTCTCCATTTCTGAACTTAATGCTTTTTATTTCTTTTTCTTTCTTAACTTTACTGGCTAAGATCTCTAGTAAAATGTCAAATAAAAGGACAAGAGCAAACATCCATGCTTTGTATCCAATTTTTTTGAAAGTGATCAGTATTTTACCATTAAATCTGATATTAGCCGTAGTTTTTAATAGCTGCCCTTTATCCTTTTGAAAAAAATTCCTTCTAATCCCAACTCTGATGGTTGTTTTTATCATAAAAAAGTGGATTTTGTCAAATGCTTTTTATGAATTTGTTGAAAAATCATATGATTTTTCTCCTTTATCCTATTAATGAGGTATAAGTTGCTGCTCATCTCTAAATGGCTCTATTGGAATCCAGGTTTTGTTTGGGGAGATTTTGTTGGTTTTTGGTTTTTATCATGGCTATTTAATTTCTTTAGTCAGTATCTAGTATTTGTATGCTGTGCAGTAGGGATAAGTTGCACCTATACTACTGAAGTTTGATTTGTCTTGAGAAGTTTACTTCTTGGGATACCAATATTTACTGGGAGCAATAAACCTTTCCGTGAATTGTGTTAATTGTTTTAATCAGGTTGTTCAACAATAAAGCACATCTATAAAAAAAAATTATGGCCACATGTGTCACACTTTTAGTTCAGAAGCTCAGTAAGGAGAATCTTCTATTGTTTTACTGAGTGTAATGGGTGTTAACAACATTGGGATTAGAATTGTCAAGAAGACAAAAAAAAAAAAAAAAAAAAAACCTGTAATTTGTCCTTTCTCCAGAGGTCAAAACCATTTAAAACCCACATTCCACAAATGTGGAAGGTATTTTTCCATCTGACATTAATTAAATTTCATTGTTCTAGGAGTCAAACAATAAAATTTACTAAGCACTAATTGCAAGGGAACCTAAAGTCCTTCAGGGCTATAACTCACATCCTTCAAGACCTCACATCCTAAATAAGAAGATAGGGCTGACACACAAAAGTTACAAACACCATGAACTAGCACAAAAGATATATTGTAAATCTGAGGTGAAATGAGAGACTAAGATGTTTCTCTTCTCTCCAAGCAGAAAAAAGAATACTGTGAAACATGTGCCAGAGGCAGTTAAAC
This sequence comes from Avahi laniger, assembly GCA_963575035.1. Classification (NCBI taxonomy): domain Eukaryota; kingdom Metazoa; phylum Chordata; class Mammalia; order Primates; family Indriidae; genus Avahi; species Avahi laniger. Next base: position 10,663 of record CAUYSK010108026.1, read on the forward strand.
ACTTGATGCCTTTTAGTTCCAACAGTTTTTGATTATGAAAAAGTATCCAAAAAACTCAAGATTAAATGTTTGGAAAGTGGGGAAAAAGGAAGTAAAATTAGGAGAGGAGATCTATACTAGCAAGGTTGGATTTAGGCTCCTGTGACCCTGATTTGTGATTCTCCCAATCTCTCTCCTTCATCTTTACTGTGGGTGTTTGAGAAAAAATTTAGGAGTCTCTATCATTGATTTCCTGAAAATTCACTTCTTAGTGTATTGAAATAAGAATGATATTTACCTCCACAGCTGAAGAAGACACAATGTAACAATATTAAAATGAAAGTAAATAAACCTCCTGTCTCTCAGGTGGGGCTATATTTTCTCCAACACTGTGGGGCCACTGGCTAATCATGCATTCATTTATTCCTACCGCTTAGAATTTGGAGACTTTATGGAAATAAAGCAAAGTTCTAAGTTCTCTGACCACTCACAATTCTGTCTCCCCAGACCCAGGGTAGAACTATTTTAGATGCATAGCTGGAGACAAAATCCATGAACTTAAATCTTTATCTCAGTCTCTGGATGTGAAGAATGGTAGGTATTACCATTTTTCTGTTGAGGTAGGAAGAATCTCATGATCGATCACTAAAGAAAATGAAAGTCAAAATGCTTAACTTCTTTCTGCCAAATCATATTTTATGTAAGTAATCATTTCTAAAAAGATTTTTACTCATAACTTTTTTATAGAAATAGAAAAATCCATCCTTAATATGGACTCTCAAGGAATCTCAAATAGTCAAAACAATCTTGAAAAAGAACACTTCTTGATTTCAAAACTTACTACAAAACTACAGTAATTCCAACAGCGTGGTACTGGCATAAAGGCATACAAACAGAACAATGGATTAGAATAGAGAGAACAAAAATAAACCCTCATACACATGTTCAAATGGTTTTCAACAGGGCACCAAGACCATTCAATGGCAAGAAGAGAGTATTTTCAACAAATAGTGTTGGGGAAACTAATACATCCACATGCAAAAGAATGAAACCAGATTATCCACATGCAAAAGAATAAAACCAGATTCTTACTATAGACCATATACAAAAATCAACTCAAAATGGATCAAAGATCTAAATGTGAGAACTAAAACTATAAAACTCCTTGAAGAAAACATAGGTGAAAAAAGCTCAGATATTGGATTTGGCAATGATTTCTTGAATAAGACACCAAAAGCACAGACAACAAAAGAAAAAATAGATAAATTGAATTTCATCAAAATTTTAAAACTTTTGTGTGAAGGACATTATCAACAGATTGAAAAGGCAACCCAAGGAATAGAAAAAATATTTTAAAATCATATATTGCATAAAAGATTAATATCCAGAATATATAAAGAATTTCTAATATTCAATAATAAAAACTTAATTTAAAAAGGTAAAGGACTTGAATAGACGTTTCTTCAAAGAAGATATATAAATGGCAAATAACCTCATGAAAAGATGCTCAATATGAACAATTGTTAGAAAAATGCGAGTCGAAGTCATAATAAAATACCACACCACACTCACTGAGATGGCTATTATGACACCAAAAATAAATAAATAAAATAACAAGTACTAGCAAAGATGTGGAGAAATTGGAACCTTTGTGTATTGCTAGTGGTAATATAAAATGGTGCTGCCACTGTGGAAAACAGTATGGCAGTTCCTCAAAAAATGAAACATGAAATTACCATACAATCCATCAATTCTACTTTTGGGTAAATACCCAAAAGGATTAAAAGCAGGGACACAAAGAGACATTTGTATACCCATGTTCATAACACCATTAGTTACAACAGCTAAAGATGGAACTAATTCAGGTGTCCATTAAAAAATAAACAAAATGTGAGATAAACACACGAAGTATTATTCAGTGTCTAAAAGGAAAGAAATTCTGACATAAGTTTCATAGATGAAACTAGAAGATACTATGCTAAGTGAAATAAGCCAGTCACAAAAGGACAAATATTACAATTTTTCTTAAATGAGTTACCTAGAGTACTCAAATTTATAGAGACAGAAAATAGAATGGCGGTTACCAGGAGCTGAGGGGAGAAGAGAATGGGAAGTTATTGTTTAATGCGTACAGAGTTTCTGTTTGAGAAGGTGAAAAAATTCTGGAGATGGTTATTGATAATAGTTGCACAACGTGAATGTACTTAATGCCACTAAACCATATATTTAAAAATGGTTAAAATGGTAAATTTTATATTATGTGTATGTTGGCATTAAATACATATAAATTTTTAAGGTAAAAATAAAAGACTTTTACTGGAATATGCTAACATCCTTTTAGTCTAGTTAAAAATGTTAAGATTTGAGAGGCATGTGAAATTTGGGTGTTCAAATATTTAATTATCATTTTTTAAGATGTTTAACCTCAAGTTTGATGCAATAGAGCTACCTGACATTGCACATTGACTCTTACCATTTATATTTTCCAGGACATCGAATTATTAATATTTTACTGAAGAAGAAACTTTTCATCTATCTCTAAATTGGATTTCATTAATTTTGTTCTCTATGTGATTTTCCAACATTGTTCAGACAAAAAGCTGCACACATAAAATGATAAAAACATTTTTGAAAAGTTATAATCAAGTAAGTCACTTTTGCTTCCTATGTCATAACAGTTACAGCATTATTGTCAATATTCAAATATAAATATTTTCAAAAAGAGATTAAAAAGCAACCTGTCACTTTTCCATTATGGCTACACACAAGGCAAATCCCAGCCTATTCAGCCAAAAACACCTTCAAAGCAGAAAACCTGATAATACTTTGTGACAAAAGAACTGGGTGCATGGAAAACTTATGACATTTTTCACAATTGCAGAATCTTCAGTTGAAGGTATTTTCTCAGAATGTCAGTAATAATAAAAACCTACATTTGTCAAGTAGTCACTACTTCTCAAAGGATAGTGCATACTTATAAAATTTCAAAATTTCTACTAAATTAGCATTTCTTAAAAAATCTAGAAATTCCAGTTTTTATGTCTATATCTTTGAAATGATTATACTTAAATTCTCCTCATCACAGTGTTGACAACTTCACTGGATGGATATTTAAACTTTATTTATATTAATTCTCCTTTGGTAATTCTAAAACATTTCAACAGAAATTAATGATTTTAAAAATTGTATTCAGCAAAAATAATTATCATTATGATCCAGACACCATGTTAGATGCAAATTGTACAAAGAATGACATCATCTATTGAGTATTGATTAGAAGTGCTTTTTTTGCAAATCCATGAAATTAAAGGGAAATATAATTAAGCAACTCTTCCTGTACGGAAAGTGAAATATAACAGTAATCGAGAAATCTTGTTGCCAATTTCTGCATTCTACTCCATTGAAACTATTTTAGCAGAAAAGCTAAATTAATTGCTTTCTGTTTTGCCCTTTTCTGTTCTCACCAACCACTCTGATAAGTATTTTTAAAGAACTGAAAAATAACCAAAAGATTGTCAGCAAGGAGCTTAAGAAGGAAAACAAAGAATCTTGACAAAAAAATTTAAGTTAGAATGAAGAATATCTCTAAACTTGTTCGTTGAGACACTTTATAAGCATTGAGTCACACTGCAACATATTTTTATTAATCATGTAGAAGCTTTAGAAAAGCAAAGGTTTCTGACAGAGCAATACTTCAACTTCAAAGCACAAGCTCTCCTTTATAAACAAAAACATTTCTTTCACGCTGCTATGGAAGCACAACATTTGGTTAGCAGTTTTGCAAAGATATCATTAGCTCCTCAGCACAGGATTCCTTTTCCACGTGTTCGACTCCTCCCGCAAAGGATCTAAACAGCAGTGCTCACCTTTGAGGCACACGTCCCCTTCAACTTCAAAGACACATGAGGCAATGAGGTTGCCATTAGAGTGTCAAAGTATTGCAACAGGAGCCTGTGAACATGAGAAATTCCGGCTCTGAAGCGCAACTTTCACTCTCCTTAAAATTAAGCATCCTAAATGTTTATAAATCTGATAGAGCCGAACGCAAGCCCATTAACTTTTCCTTCGCGTACAAATATTACACTTCCCTCCTGAGTTTAGTGCACATCCACTGATCTCTAATATCCTCTGTCTCCACACCAGAACTATCTTATATTCGAATCTACTAATATATTGTAAATCCCTGTAGAGTAGGTAAGAACTAAATACTTTTTCCAAACAACAGTGATCAGAATTTACAAGGGGCAAAGGGTTTGATAATATAGTAAAATGTGTGCCTGAGGAGAAAATGAGTAAATTATCTTTTCTTTCAAATATTAACTCTTTGATATAACGTTCAGATTTAGTTATATTAGACAGAATGATCTCATAAAGATAATACAGAAAGATTATCTTTGCAGGTATTGTTTAGCACCGTTTTCTGCTTTTATGACTACTTTCTTTCTTCACTGTAAGTGAATTTTAGAGAGCCAATTTTGCCTATTGCCACCTAACAATTACCTCCGTAACTTTTTGGTTTTAGCCCATCCACTCGTTTTATTACATCCGACCTCACGGGTGAGGAGGCAGAGGCGGGCTCGGTTCTCGCATGCCACGCGGCACTGACCACTGAGGCCACGTGGTGGTCCTCAGCCCTCAGAAAGTCTGTCCCAAGGATCCGGACACCTTCCCTCACGTGTATGGACCTGGCAGGGGATGGTTAGAAGCCTGAGCTCAGCAGGGCCTGTCAACTGAAGCGCCTGCAGGTGATCTCTCCAGCTCGGCAACGTCAGAATATTTGTACTTCTCGCACAGTAGCTCAGTGTTCAAGTAAGGCAGTCCAGAAAACTGAAGGTGGGAGCTGTCATTTTCTCGAGAACTGGATGCAATGCCTGGCACGGCATCTCTTCTGCCAAATTCATCGAGTGAAAGCAATCCCAGAGCCTGGCTAGGCTGAGGGGAGGGGACATGGAGACCCCCTACTCCCGGCCCACAAGAGAAGCACCAAGGAAGAGTTACAGCTGTTAAAATACACCCCCAGCTGATGGACGAAACGGACTCCCTGGGCACTCCGCAAACAGCATCAAGTGTCCACAGTGGGGAGAAGGATTGGTCACATACTCCTGTATTACTAAGTACCATAAGGTCTTTTTTTTTTTTTTTAAATGATTTTGGAAATTGATTTTTTTTTTATTTCAGCATATTACACGGGTAGAAATGTTTAGGTTACATATATTGCCTTTGCCCCACCCAAGTCAGAGCTTCTGTAAGTGAACAGAAATGTAGCCCTTAAAAACCATTGTTTAAACAGCTACAATTGGTGTTTCTCAACTGACCCTGGTGGACAACTAGATGCCAGCCCACCAGCAACCCTGATCAGACGCGAGCCCGACCCCGCGAACATTCTTCCCTGATAAAAGCCCACAGACCCTAAGCCAGTTTCAGCCTGTTTATAGAGTCTGAGCACAAAACGTCTTTAAGCCCTAGAGCTCACCTTTTGACATAAAGAGCCAAATTCCACCTCATTTTAACGTTAAAACTCCACCCTAAAATGAAGATAGAATGTATGTCACCATGTATTTGCCCACTGTGCATGCATTTGACTTCTTTCATGAATATTTAGTGGATTTTCCCCAAACCTGCTTATTATGTAACTAAGGCACACCCTGAAAAATACAAATGCCAGCTTTCCCTCTCCCCTCTTCCTGGAGGCTATGTTTCCTTTTCTGCAGATCGACTCCTTTTAAAGAAAGTTTT
>CAUYSK010108029.1:0-19091 GCA_963575035.1 Avahi laniger
TTTTTAGTTGTCCAATTAATTTCTTTCTATTTTTGGTAGAGACGGGATCTCGCTCTTGCTCAGGCTGGTCTCGAACTCTTGAGCTCAAACAATCCACCCGCCTCGGCCTCCCAGAGTGCTAGGATTACAGGCGTGAGCCACTGCGCCCAGCCCCCAGTGCTCAGTTTCATTCCCTGGGAAGAGGGGGACCACGACCTTTCCTTCATCAAAGGCAGTGCCTCACAGAGGTGAAGAGCACAGACTGCAGAGGTTCGAATCAGCTCTGCTGCTTTCTGGCTGTGTGACCTCAAGCAAGTTAGTGCCTCAGTGTCCTCATCTGTAAAAGAGAGTCCCAATAGGACTTAGCTCTTAGGGCGGTTGTTGGATTTAAATGAGATAATGTCGAGAAAGTGCTTAGAGCAGTGCCTGACATCTAGCGCTGTAGCTGCCAGAACTATCGTTTTTATTATCAGTGGCGGCCTTGTGCAGCCGCCCACAGGGCCGGTTGCTGATCTCCGTGGCAAGCGGGTATCAGTAAATATACTCGTGAGAGCCTTTGAGTAGCCCAGGATTGCTAATGTAGGGTCCCTTGTAGCTGCCAGGACACTCCCTGTCACGTGAACAACTGTTCCACAACTTGCATTTTCTGGGCTGCTGCGTCCTCTCAGAGGCTGCCGCCGGGCAGCTGCCACTCTCAGGTCTCACCCTGCTTATAAATATAGTCCAGCCTCACTCTCTGGCCTTTCATCAGCTTCACAGGGTGTGTGTGACTTAGACCAAGAAATGCATTTGAGAAATCAGCCTTCATCCTGTTCCAACTGGAGAGTCTTCTGACATTTTATCATCTCCGAGGGTAGAATGCAGAAGGCAGCTTTGGGGCAGATGGCTTCCAGGGCTGGACACAAGGGTGGACTGAGGCTGCTTCCCTGCACCGCTGCGGAGGCGAGGTGACTCCTCTGCCTCGCGTCACGCCAGTGTTGACCACTGACAGATCCATTAGCAATTGAGCGCTCCTGTTAGCATCTGCAAGGCTGCGCTGGCTCGGGCTCCGGGTGTAATTGAATGTTTTGGAAAATGTGTTAAAACGTGAAAAAGCTGCTTCCCAGTCCTAGAGCTGTAAAGACCGTGTGGTGTTATACAAAAGCCAGGACCAGTTGTCCCTGCCACTTGAGCCATCTCTGAAGGAACAATTAGAGTCACCATCAGCCAGGAGGCTTGACTCTCTGTGTAGCCGAAGTTGCAGTTCTGTCCACGTAGGATGGATTAGTCCCGAGTCGCACGCCTGCTTATTGCTTTTGAGGAGGACGTTAAAGGTCCCCTAATGCTGTGGCCTTTCTACGTTGCTCTTAATATGATTTTTATGTAAGGGAATTACTGGCTCCCTGTTTTTCTGACAAAACCAGATGGCTGCACTGACATGTTCACCAGAGACTTCCGAGATTTGTGCCAAGCTTATTAGCATTTGCCAATCTCATGGAAAAACTAAGAAAACTAAAAAACTAGAATGTGTGTGGGGTTTTTTTTTCCCCTAAAAAGTGGGCTTCCGCTTTAAAGAGCCAGAGCTGGCAGCCCATGTGCAACTTTTATTGATCCATCATTCCCTGGGCGGCGGCAGCTCAGCCTCCTCCAGCCCTGCTCCCTATAGCTCTCTCCATCGCAGTCGCAGATATTCATGTCTGCTTTAAATTGTGGACTGAAACCATGTATCCCCCAGTGAACTACAGTTCCAGCTCAGAGAGGCTCCATCACAGCACTGACGTGAAAAGACAAACAGAAATCTGACTTGCCGTGTAATCCATCCAATAAAAAAACCACCCAAGGGTAGAGGAATAGATATTCATCACGTCCCAGCAACTCAGCCAAGCCTGGGAGTTTAAATGCAGTATTTCTAGGTGGATTTAAAAAACCTTTCCTTGGCAAAGCAAAGAGTTCTCCTCGTGACAGCTCATTTCACCAGTGGGCCAGCCTGTCTGGGTTAGAACAAAGGGAATTCTGCCCGTCTGATTTGGGCCAGATAGCAATTTTCTGCTTCCCCAGTGACTTTTGTAACATTGTGGAAGTTTGGATACTTTTCCATAAGTTAAACAGAACTTGCTCTTCATGTTCCTGCATTTGCCTTTATCTGCAGTCAAGCTTTGGCTGCCGAGGTGGCCTTTGCCCTGGGTTACCATGAGCAGAATAATGGCATTGGCTTGAAAAGAGATTCAAGAGATGATTATGGGATTATTCAGTAGGCTTGTCACTGGAGAATTTATCTGTTACAAAGGGCATGTAGGTTTTTTTTGTTGTTATGGAATTTGTGCTTTAGTGACTGTGCATATTACAGCACCTACAATCACTAAACTTTAAGAGCACTTTTGTTAGTCTGTCTTGCTTCTTCCCAGTATCTTTTTATTCCAGAAAGTTCTTTTGGTTAATGAAGGGTCTCTGAAAGGAGCTGGGGTGGGAGCCTTCACTGCAATGTGAACTTAAAAAGGAATATTTCAAGGAAAATGTGGTCTGATTTGAATTTCAGCAGGTAAGGGAAATCTACTTAAAATGTATATCCTCTGCATTAGGAAATTTCACCGTCCGCTACCTGGGTGGAACAGGTTTTTATTTTTCTTACTGAAATATTAGGTGTAGACTTAGCTAAATTTCTTGGTTCTGCCAAATGTATCTAAGCCTGCAGTGAGCCATAGAGTATAACTGGACACACACCTCAGGATCAGTCCACATAGGGTTGTACACATAGCTGTGGCAATTCCAGTATTTAAAGGTGAACGTGGTATGATAAAGATCGGGCTCATTGTGTGATTTACACAAACGCTTACTGATGGGAGACCCTCGTTCCATCTGCTGATTACTGAGCAGTGGCCGTGGCCCAGTGCTGACTTAGCTGAGTTTATAAAGTAAACAAGGGCAGCATGGCCCTGACCACCGGAGCTGACAGACCAGAGGGGCAGAAACAGTACAGTCTCCTTGGTTCACCACCCAGCTGCTCACTTTCCCCGAGCAAGCTGAGGGGCAGAGCCAGCTGTCCCCGGCTCCACACAGGAGGCCTGGAAGCTGCTCCCTCCACCGGTTCCATGGCCTATGTGGGTCTCCTGTGCCCATGTTCTCCCTCATTTTGGAAACATTCCAGAACCATTCCTGTCCACCTCTTGGGATGATGGGAAGATGAATATACAGTTATGATCCACTTTTGACTCTTCAAAGGTAGAATATTCTGTTCTTTCTGGATTTGCTTTGTTTTGTACCTTCTTTTCCAGCAATCACTAGGACTTCCAGCAGAGGACAAGCCTAGAAAGAGAAAGGACATTAAACTCAGGCCAGATATTGTGGCCACAGGTTGCAGCTCAAGGCTAAAAGTTGTGGGCTACGCAAGGCTGACACTGGGAAGGCCAGCGAGTTTGGGGCATGTTGCATTTCACCGTCCTCTGGTCTGCAAAGCCAGTGCTCTCTGAAATGCGTTTATTCTTTTGAGAAAATGCTATATGAATGCTGCACAGTGACAGTAGTGGAAGTAGAATACTTGCCGTCAACTGGAAGTGATCAGAATTTTCTGGTGACATCTCAGTGTTTAGCAAAGAAAAAGTAGCTGTCTCAGAGGAGGCAGAGGGCGACAGTATCAGATTTGCCTTCAGAATGCTGATCTTTCATTTTTTCGGGAGGCTTTATATAATTTTTTTTTTTTTTAACAGAATGAAGTTGGCCTACTGGAGTTCTTCCAAAATGTGATAAAAGAAACTAGGGCAGAGCCAAAAAAGGTGACCAGTTGGGTCCTCAACACTTTTCTGGGCTATTTAAAGCAACAGAACCTTGCTGTGAGGGAGAGGTGAGTGAGGCGGGGATTTCTTTCTTCCTTTATGGTGAGCTCTGTGTCAGCGGCGGAAACGGGGCAGGGCTGGGTTTTGGCTCTCCCTGTTCTCCCTCAGGGTCTCCTGACAAGACACAAATGTCCCCTGTGAATTCCACATTCTAAATATATTCTCTGTCCCGTGTGAAAATGTGTTTATTTGTTCAAATCCCTGTGCATGATGTCCTTTGTTCTGTGCTGGGGCCAGGGGTTTAAAGATGAGTAAGACAAGATGTGTACAAACTTGGGAAGGACACCAGTTCCCTGGGTCTGATCCTGCCATGCCAGAGGTGTGCACGGGGTGCTGTGAGTGCGCAAAAGGGACCTGAAGGGAGGCGGGGAAATCGGCCAGGGTTTCCCTCAGGCGGTACTTGAGCCAAGCCCCAAAGAACGAGTAGGCGAGTAGGCGTTGCCAGAGGTGAGGGGGCAGTGCAGTGCTGAGAGACAAGCAGGCCTGCCAGCCTCAGGACACCCAGAAACGGCGAGGAGCAAGCTGAGGCAGGCAGGAAAGATGGGGACAAAGCTGCAGAGGTGATCAGGGCCACCTAGAAGGCTGTGTATGCTGTTATCAACAGCCCTTGGAAGCTGTAGATTATAAGGTCGTGCCAGTTTCACACTGGGGGAATGCAGTGTGCCTTAGCTCAGACATAACAAAATACCCCAGACTGGGTGACTTAAGCAACAGACATTTATTCCCCATAGTTCTGGAGGCTGAGAAGTCCAAGATCAAGGTGCTAGCTGACCCGGTCCTTGGCAAGGGGCCTCTTCCTGGCTGCAGGTGGCTATCCTTACGTCGTGGGCGGAGGTAGGGGGAAGGAAGAGGAGCACAGAAAGTGCAAGTGAGGGAGAGAAAGCCCTCTGGTCATTTCTTACAACAGCACCTATCCCATCAGGGGGACTCCACCCTCACGCCCTCTTCTAGGCCTAATCGCCTCCCAAAGGCCCCATCTCCTAATGCCATCACACTGGGGCTTAGGGCTTCGATATATGAGTGTGGGGGTAGGTAGGCACAAAGATTCCATCCCTAGCAGAGTGGAAGCACAGACCAGAGGCAGGAATGGCCCAGGCCTGGGCTGCGGGGGCAGTGGCTGGGCTGAAGTGAAGCAGGCCTCGTCCAGAGCAACTGTCGCATGTGGGCACGACTCCAGATTGCTTGCCTGGGCGATGAGGGGAGATGGAGGACAGACTCTTCAGTCTAGTAAGACGGGAAGGAAGAGGAGTAAGGTTAGAGGGAGGGGGCAAGGAGGCTGCCATATTCCATTGGACATGCTAAGTTCATTGGAGCTGCTGCAGGATGGGTGTCCCCCTCGGGGGGATAACCAGTAGGCAGGATACATGGATCTGCAGCTGACAGGAGATCTCCAGGAGGTTTAAATCTGAGAGTTCTTCTTTGCTCATTATTCACCTCATGTTTATGTAGACCTTGCGGTGTGCCGAGCTCTGTGCTAAGCACGGGGAAGTGCAGTCCACGCAGGCCCAGCTCACAGAGGGCAGGCTTCTAGAAGTGGCGATTACAGCAGTGACAGGTTCTCATAGAGAGAGTGGAAGAAAGCAGCAGCTAAGCTGAGACCTGAGCATAGCAAGTAGGATTAGGCCGAGGCCACGGGATAAACGTATTCCAGGCATGGGGACAGCATGTGTAAGAACCATGAGGTGAGTTGGGGGTGCAGGTACATGGTGCAGCAGAAATGGAACAGGGACTTAGTGTAGCAGCGGTACTAGAAGTTGCTGGATAGATGAGAACCATCTAGCATGCGAGGGCGGCCGAGGAAGGGACCCCTGGCTCTCTAGCCTGTGACTGAGAAGCCCGGGCAGAGGAGGAGGAAACGGAGACGGAGGCAGAGAAGGAGGAGGAAACCAGGAGAGCACTGGTGCCACAGAGGCCAAAGAAAAGGCAAGTTTCAAGAAGGAAAGTGTCAACTTCACATTCGGCCTCTTGTTCTCCTGTGTGTTAGTGTGGCCAGGTGGGATTTGGTCACCGCCTGACTTGGCTGATTACCAGCAGTGACCTTGGACGAGTTTCCCTCTCTGACCCTCGGCTTCCTTGCCGTGAAACGACAATGACAGTGCCTGCTTCAGAGGGCTTTCGAGAGGAAGATGACAATGCCTGGCACACGGCGGGCCTCAATGTCAGTGCCTCCTTCTCTTTGTCATGTTGCTATGTCAAGTCCAAAACAGTGGCCACCCTCAGTCTCCTGAACTCCGGTGGCATCTGTAGCCTTTTTGTCTTCAACCCCTGTCCTCCCAGGTTCGACCTTTCTGTTCAGAAATTCCACTATTTACACTGAGAACACTGTGGTCGTTGCACGAGGGCGGGAGCTGTCTGGAAGAGTTCATGGAGGAGACACAGCTGTAGCAAAGCCTTAGAGGCTGGATAAGATTTGGTGCAGGAGGGTGCCGGGTAACTCCCGGGGTGCCAAGGTCTGGGAACGGCAAAGGCCCGGCATGTTTGGAAAAGAGCACAGCTGATGGGAGCAGAGGGCGCAGAACGGCCGAGAAGCGAGGCCGGCTGCACACACAGCTGGAGTATGGAGCGTGTGGACAGTCACACAGAGATGGAGCCGGGGAGCCGGCGAACAGCTACAAGCACCACTGTGCAGCGCCCTTGCGGGTGAGCAGGACCGTGCCAGCCCCTGAGACGCTGTCAGTCTCCTGGGGAGGACTAGACTTGTGCATCAGAGTTTTAATTCAAACAAAATGGGATGCTTCCTACTTAGGACTATACACAGAGCAGTGGGGACAGAGAGGAGGGAGATTCCCGTTAGCCAGAAGAATCCTGGGAAGCTTCAAGAAGATGAGGTGTTTGTTTCTGGAAGAAATATAAATCTCTTAGCTTTAAACTTACTGTTTTCCATATCGTTGGTTATAATTCATGGAATTGCTAAATTTTAGTCTTAGACTGTAGGTATTTTCTGGTTCATCTAGAGGACGAGCTCCTAAGAGATCAGGGGACTTAGTGCAGGTGGCAAAACTGCAAGGACCAGAAACCAGGTCACCTGACTTTTGGATCCGTTTCTTTATTGGTCTGTGAAGTTGGGGGTTTGCGTAACAACCAAACTGGTAGCTTCTAAAGGAGGTGAGGGGTAAATGAGCCTGTTGAATGAACTTGGAGCTCCTGGGATTTACCCAACAATTCAACAATTTGGGGTGAAATTACCCAAAAAGCATTCGAGTTTTAAGAACCCAAAGGGCACCCAATTCTAAGTAAAATTATGCTTGGTTGTTCCCAAATGAAGAGGAAGTAGGCAACAGTTCTGTTTTACAGTTTAAGTGGAATAAGAACTGAGGAGCCAAAACCAAGCTGTGGCAGCTCTGTTCCTGCACGGATCAAAGGACCAGCCTGCCCACGGAGCAAACATTAATTAGTGAACAGCCTCAGCTACTAGGGCTCACATCTCCAAAGCTGAGAAGGGCAGAAGCTGCAAAATGAGCTACAGCCTCATAATGACACCCAGGCAATGAGCACTCTAGAGATCAAAATTGGCAGGGACTGATTTTGTGATTAGCATTCATCTTAAAACACCTCTCAGAAGACTGAGGTTTAAAAGGTCCAACCAGAAAAGCTCTTGTTGAACTTGGTTTTTTAATTGTTTTGCATATATTGCTTTGAAAGTTTCGTTTGGTTATTTTATTAACAACTCATTCTAAATTAGTACTAACAGGTTTGATTTAGTTAAGATGGTGGAAATCACAGATTTCCTGACTATGTATTTTGTGGTAGAATCAGGCAAGTGCAGCTCTCTATCCAGTTGTCCAGTCCCTTGAGTGCCCCCACCTTCTGGGTCAGTGGTGGCAGCAGCTCCCGAGCGCTGGGGAACCAGGGAGAGCTTCTGAGCCGAGCAGGAGCTGGAGGGAACAGGAAGATTAGCACAGCAGCATGTCACGCAGGACAGCGTCCAAGGGTGGGGCCACCCGCATTGGAGCCTGTTGGAGATACTATGGCCGCAGTCACGGTGGTGTTGGGAACATAGAGGAAGGGACGGCTCTAATGAATGTTTTGAAGGATCACTAGATTTGGTAGTAAGGGACTAGAGTTGCAGGTAGGAGGTAATGGATAAAGCAAAGACAACATGGTCTACACCCAGGCAACTAGAAGCCTGGCGCTGGCATCAGTTGAGACAGAAGACATGGGGTGAAACGGCGGAGGGCTGCTCTGGGAGGAAGATGAATTTGGTTTAGGATTAGGGTTGGGAAACTGTGGTGTGTGGACCCATAGCCTATTTTCGTATAGCCTGTAACTAACGATGGCTTTTGCTTTTTTAAAAAAGAAACAAGGATATGCGACAGAGACCGTGTATGACCCACAAAGTCTCAAACATTTACTGTCTGGCTTTTTCTAGAAGTTTGCCGTTCTGGTTTAGTACATGTTGTCAGGGTGAGAGCAAGGCCTCCGGGGAGGTAGTTAAGCTCTGCGTGTGGAGAGCAGCGGCAGCCCCGGGCACGCGTGTGCTCCCTCCTCACAGACGGGGGCGAAGGCGGAGAACTGAGGAAGCTGGCACCAGGGCCACCCAGCATGACAGGCATGCAGTAGAAGAGGGACAGCCAAGGAGAAGGGGTTTTCACAAGGGGCTTTAATGGCACCCGGGAGTCCGGGGCAGCAGGATGGGGAGAAGCTGTGTCTGGCAACAGGTGAGGGGGCTGATTTTTAAGAGAGGAGCTCGCGTGGAGGGGTAGGCAAGGAATCTGTGCGGACAGAGGACAGAACGTAACCACTAATGCCGGATTGTTATTAATAAAATCAGGTAAGAAACCAGACAGAAGTAAGTAATTGTAAGATCAGCGGAAGGCATTTTCAAAATAGGAGAAATCTGAGCGCTTGTGAAGGTGTGAGATGAAAGCTGCGGAACAGGCCAGGCCTGGGGACCCATGTCTGTAGTCCTGGAAGGCTGAGGCAGGAGGGTGGCTTGAGCCCAGGAGTTCAGGGCGGCAGTGAGCTGTGATCACCCATGCACTCCAGCCTGGGCAACAGCAAGACCCAGTCTCTAATTTAAAAAAAAAGTGCAGAACAGAGGAAATAAGCATCTGAGGAAGGTTCATAGGAGTGGAAAGTGATGGGGCTCAGAGCACGGGTGGACGGGTTGTTTGATGAAGGAGGAGGAGGAGGGCACCCTAGAAAATTCTGGCCCCAGCCTCAGCTGATGTCACTGTAAAGCAGGAGGTGAGGGCATGTGCTGAGAAGGCAGGTGGGAGGGAGATGGTCTAGAGCGGTCGCTCAGGTGGGGCACCAGCTACGGGCACCAAGAAGTCGATGAGATGAACACAAAGATTAGTGCACAGCAAGTGCCACCAGGAGGTCTGCGTCCAGGATCTTCCTCCTCCTTGTGTCCTGTTCTAACGGAAGGTGGACTTGGCCCTAAGGCAACCTTGGGGATTGAGACCGGCAGCACGTGGCAGGGTGGGGCGGGGCTATGAAGTGTCAGGGCGTCTGCTCTCCAAGTCCAAGCTGGAGATGGAGCTGTGGTCCTGAACGAGCTCTGAGGGAAGATTTGAAAGATCCCATCCCCTCCCCTGTAGACACGCTGGCCTCGGGGAATCGGAGGGGAGAGAGACCAGCACAGAGCTGAGGCCTGCGATGTCAGAGTTGTCTTCACTGGCACCAGTGTTATCTGACAGTGGCAAATTAGTAGCTTGTGCTGCTGCCATCGTTTTTTCGAGTCTCTTGCTTTGTGTACTTAGCTGATGAGTGGGCTCGGTCTTTCAGGGCTGGTGTGACAAGTACTGATCTTTGTCATCGTCTTGTTCAGGTTAGCCCCGGCATATCTAGAACTAGCATGTGCAGTAGACCAGAGATCCCTGCTGGTGGGAGGAATCCTGTGACACAAATATTAATGACCTACTATGTGTCAAGCACTGTGGGAACAAAAAGGTGATTGAGAAATCCCAGGTGCTGTTAGATCAGTGGAGAGATTTTATAGTGTAAATTTATGACCCAACTGATAAATTAAGGTCATTAGATGAATTTCTCTAAGACAAAGTATTTTTAGTTATTTTGTGTTCTTTTTCAGTCCCTCTCCACCCCCCACCCCCATGTCCTTTATCTCATTGCTGTGGTCTGATACATTGGTGATAATTCATATGCTGAAGTCCTGATCCCCAAGGTGATGGTATTAGGAGGTGGGGCCTTTGGGGGGTGATTCGATCATGAGGGAGGAGTCCTCATGCGTGGGATTAGCTCCCTTGTAAGAGAAACTTCAGAGAACTCCCTCACACCTTCCACCATGTGAGGACACAGCAAGAAAGGCCATCAGAGAGAAAGCAGGCCCTCGCTAGACACAGAGTCTGCCTGCACTTTGGTCCTGCACTTCCCAGCCTCCAGAACTGTGAGCAATAAGTTTCTTTCTTTATAAGCCCCCTAGGCTTTGGTGTTCTGCTACAACAGCACAAACGGACCAACACAAGCATTGGCTCATATGGGGGTGGGGACCCTATCTTTTGCATGCTCTAGAAATCCAGTTCAACTTCAGTGCTTATTTGGGTTCTGCACACAGTCTACACTTGAAGATAATTGGCCATTGCATTTTCTAAGATTGCAGAACATCCACACTTTTAGAAAATCTACCTTCCCATTACTTGTCAGTATATGTAGGAGGTTGGAAAAGGATAGTAGTTTATTCCTCAGCCCTCTGCCTCTCTTCCTTCTGAGAGTCAGTCAGGGTGGTTCACAGATGTTCTGAATGCCAATTTAGTAAAACCAGACGCCCTCCAGACCTAATTTTCACTTGGAATTACCTTTTATCTGTACTTTGGAATAAACAAACACTTAGAGAATGGTGGGCTGCCTCATTATGTCAGCTATTTTAAATGAATAACCCTAATAATGTTTCACTGTACTTGAATTAGAGTACAGTAAGTCATACCTGGTTAACTTGCACTCCACTGGTTTGAAGTTCATGGAAACTGACATAGAACGAAGCTACAGTTTCCTTCTTATTATCTAAGAGCATCCAAAGAAATTAGCAGTGAGCGATAGGAACCACGAGTTAAACAGAAGGTGTTTTCAAGTGGCATTAAGCATTTCAGAAGCCTTCATTTACATAGACACACTCATGTGCTATTTATAAGTCATTCCTATCTATTGAAAACTCGCCCCCTAATGACCCCAGATAGATGGCATTTCATTAGCCTAGTTGTTGCATGTACAGGTTGAGTATCCCTAATCCAGAAATCCAGAATGCTCCAAAATCAGAACTTTTTGAGTGCTGACATGACACTCAAAGGAAATGCTTATTGGAGCATTCTGGATTTCAGATTTTCAGATAAGGGATGCTGAACAAGTATAATACAAATGTTTCAAAATCTGAAAAAATCCAAAATTCCAAACACTCTGGCCCCAAGCATTTCAGATAAGGCATACTCAACCTGTATTTAGAAGTAGCAAAACCGTATATTTTAAAAGACATCGTCTATAATTCAGTCTTTTACTATAATCTAGGCATGCATCCTAATGTGAGTTAACGACACTTTACTGTGTGTGGTTGCCCTGTTTTATATCATGGGATCTTGGCAAATAAGTCATAGAAGTATGAATGTAATGGATTCTGGGCCCTTCTGTGTCCAGAAAGCTGTTGTGAGCCTGCAGAAGAGAAGGGTGTATGTAGACGGGCCATGAGGTTGGATGAAGACATGGCTGGTAGTCAACTGACTTCCCTTGCAGAAAGTCTCTTACATTTAAAAGGAATTTATGTTTGCATAGAAACCCTGAGAAAAGTGGCTCTGTTAGCTGTTTTGTTTGAAGTAATTTTTAGGCTGATCTTTTAGTCAAAAATATTTAATTACTGGACTTTATTTTCCTTTTCTTGTCATGGTTCATGAGTTTTGCAGCCACCTCCTTTTTTTGACTAATTGCACTGAGCAGTTGTCTGTTGCTACAAGTTCTTCCAAACAGCTGTTATTGTTGGGTAGTAAGAAAGAAAAAACACTAGTCACAAAAATTTGTTATATCCTAAAATACAAAATAAATAAAATAAAAAGAGAGCCCAGTTGGCCTGTTACCTTCATCCCTACAAGGTTTAAGTAATTAGACCACAAGGTCGAGTGTCCTCCTTCTGCATAAGCACTCATGCGTTCCCTGACGGTGCGCAACTGAAACTTGTCTTCTTTCCTTTTCGGGCCACTAGTCCTGTCACGGCCTCTGCACTTGCTGAGCTTCTTGACCTGCTGGACAGCAAAGCGATTTCTTCATCAGCTGCTAAACAGGTATGTGCACACCCCCTAGAGCTCCCGACCGTCCCACTGTCCAATAAATGTTTTCTGTGACACTGAAATGCCATCACTAAGTGATTTTGATCATGGAAGTATTAAATGCTTGCAGTCAGGTTTTTATGCTGAAAGGTATAAACATTCCACGTGGGCAGGATGTAAAAAGCCAGCCTGTGTGATGCAGGCAGTTTGCTTCTTGTCATTGCTGACCCAGGGTAGTAGTTACTGTTTGGCTTCCCCTGAGTGTCTCCCCTAAGCCTTTGACACGGGGGCTGCAGACCGGGAGCAGTTTCCTCATGTCCAAGGCAGCCTCAGCTCGGCTCCCCCCAGCCTCCCAGCCAGCCCTAGGGCCTCCTCTGCCTCTGCCACGTGAAAACTCAGAGAAACAGCATTGTCCTAGGTGGCCTTTTGTCTCATCTGCACCTCCACCTAACAGTCCTGGGTGGGTGAAAGTTTCTGGGAATTCAGAGAAGTCTTACACATAAGTACCCAGAAAGATAAAGAACACCTAGGCAGCTGCCTCATCTCAACTTCAGAGATCGCAGCTGTCAATGCTTCAGCCAGAAACTTAATGTTATTTTAATGGTGCCTTTGCATTTAATATTAATCTGCACCAACAGCAGAGGCAGGTTACAAAGTGAGGCTTTGGGAAAGTGGCTGCTTTTGGCTAATTATGAGGCACCGTGGAGCATACACTGGGCTCTGCTGTGAAACTGGAGACAGGAACTAATAAAGGCTCTGTTTACCCACGTCAAGTGGGGCTGTCAACCACAGGGACTTCGCCACACTTAGGCTTTTGGTTGTCTGGATGTCAGAGGAATACAAACGTTTATGACAGTGCTCAGTGGTTGCAGAAAGATTAGATGTCCTGAGGGCAGGAAAAAACCATATATATACATAAGAGCAGATAAATTATAGCGTTTGAAATGAAAGAGGGAAAAAAAAAAACTTCCCCTTCTCCTTCCTACCCATCCTGCCCCACAAAAAAAACAAAACAAAACAACCTCATACAGTGAATAAGATAGTTCCAGTGGGAAGAAATGGAAAATGCTGGAAGATGCTGACAGCTAGGTTCAGATATGGAGACACTTTAGATTTTATCGGCTTCCAATGTGTTTAAAGGAGGTGGGTGAATCCTGGCTTCTTTGAGGCAATCAAAGTAAAATAAAAACCTGATTAGAAAGGTGTTAGTGTGTGCTAAATAAGGGAATCTTATGTATCATTGCCTTGCGAGGGAGGGGGTCGCTTTCTTATTTTCTACTTTCTGTTTTCTGCTTTTAGGAAAATCATGGATTTTCTAGGGAAAAATAATATGTGTTGGTTATAAAGAATTTAAATAATGCATAAAAACACAAGATTCCCAAATTCTACCACCTTGAAATAAATACCATTAATATTGGGTGAATATCATTCCAGACATCTATCCATGTATATATATGGAAGGAAGGAGGATGGATGAGTAGACATGAGGTTAGAGAGATAATGACTTTAAAAAATACGAGGTTTTAGTGTTCTTTTTTAAATTTTATTTTTACATATACAGTTCATTGGTTTTTACTTAGTATATTCACAAAGTTGTACAACCATTACCACCATCTAGTCCAGAACATTTTTATCACCGCAGGAAAGAAACCCTGTGCTCATTACTCCCTATTAACCCCTTCCCTCGGGAACCACTAATACACATAATCTGTGTCTTGTTTCTGTGGATTTGCCTGTTCTGGACTCATAAATAGACTCATAAAATATGCGGCCTTTTGTGTCTGGCTTCTTTCACTAACATGTTTTCAAGATTCATCCATGTCGTAGCAGTTAGAGTACTTCACTCCTTTTTTATGGCTAAATGTTTTCCATTGTATGGAATATACGGTTTTTTTGTTTGTTTTGGTGACAGGGTCTTGCTCTGTCACCCAGGCTGGAGCGCAGTGGTGTCATCATAGCTCACTGCAACCTCCAACTCCTGGGCTCAAGTGATGCTCCTGCCTCAGCCTCCCAAAATGCTGGGATTACAGGTGTGAGCCACCACATTGGCCAGTATGCCACATTTTGTCTATGCACTTATCAGTTGATGGATATTTGAGTGGCTTCTACATTTTGGCTATTATGAATGATTCAGCTTTGAACATTCATGTACAAGTTTGTGTGTGAGCATATGTTTTCAAAGTTCTTGGGCGTATACCTGTAGGAATGGAACCTCTAGGTCATATGGTAATTCTATGTTTAACATTTTGAGGAAATGCCAGACCATCTTCCACAACAGCTGCACCATTTTACATTCCAACCTGCTGTGTACATGGGTTCCAGTTTCTCCACATCCTTGTCAGCACTTATATTGTCCATCTTTTTGATTGTAGCCCTCCTAGCGGGTATGAAGTAGTATCTCACTGTGGATTGGATTTGCATTTCCATAATGACTAATTATGTTGAGGGTATTTTCGTGTCTTGTTTTTTATACTGTGCTTTTTTTAAAAAAGAAAAAATGTGTTGCCATTAATTTTTTCTGAATTTAACAGAAGAGTCCAAGTATGCCTTAGATCTTAGAAACCTGGGAGCCAGAGCAGAGAGACTCTGATTCCACTGGTTATTGGTGTTGCCTCTGACAGGATGGGAAGAGGCTGCATTAAGTGATTAGATGGCCAGGGGGTGAGGAAAAGTGAAGGGGTGACAGATACACAGAAAGAGTCATCCTTTCCTGAGAAAATTCTGGAATCCAAAGACTCTCCCACTCTGTTTTCTAATTTGTTCTTTGTCTGCCACCGCCCATTATTTTCATTCCCTACATGTTCCGCTGCACCCTCCTCACGGGTGTCCCAGCAGCGCCTCTCCAACTTACAAACCTCGTCCCTTCAGCGCGCCAGGGCCAGGGGAGTTAAGAGGTTTCTGCCATGAAGCAGCCCTATTTTCCAGAAACAGAAATAGAAACCGGAAGGTTCTTTGTCATCATGAGCAACCTCTGGGTAACTGTAGACAAATGCATCCTGCGTTCCTCTCGCCAGACCCAGGGCTGTGTATTCAGGTGGCGAGTGGCAATCCCCATCTGCTCCCCTCACTGGAGGCAGGGCCAGCTGGGACACATCAGCTCTCAAACCTGTCGGGCTCACAGCTAACCTGAACACAGCCTCCCGGGATTCCTCTTGTGACGCTGAGGCCCCAGATGTCCAGGTTGCTGGTCAGATCAGGGCTCGAGGGGAATGGTGCAGGGGGTCTCTGTGCACGCCTGGAAACAGATGTGGATGATCCCCTCTCCGAGGACCGGCCAGCTAACGTTCCGGTAGCACTGGGCTGGATCGGGTTCCGTAGAGACGGAAATCGCACTTAACACACATTACACATTACCCATTTACCCAGTCTCCTCTTTAAAGAGAAATCGCCAAAAACCTTTTAGCGTAGAAAATGTTATATCATGTGCTAAAGCTGCGTTGCAAATGACTTGATGTCTTTTTCTTTCTCAGTGCTTCAGTTCTTTGCACATTTCACTGTGCCCTGCTCTGAGGGGCTTGAGTTGATGTTTGTGCCTTTCGAGAAGAGAATGACCTTTCTCAGTCCTTGCCTTTGACCACAGAGAGGGTCTCTGTGACCACAGAGGGGGTCTCCTTTCTCTGTAATTGTCACAGCTCTGTCCCTGCCACCAGCAGGTCTTTCCTCCACACCCTGACCTTGGAAGTCTGGGGCAGGCAGGGGCCTATGTGCTTTCCTTTGAGATACTTTAAAAATAGCTTTAGCTGGAGAAACAGCTGGGTAGCAGTGATGAAGAGGGTGTGTGAATCCAGTCCCCAGGGAATCGAAGGCTGAGCCCGCCCCATCTGTCAGAGCTGGCTCCAGTGTCTGTGTGTGACTGGGGGCTCCCAGCCTGCATCACCCCATACTTTTGGTGTTACTTATCGACACACAGGACCAGTAGAGCACTAGAAATCCTTGTTACATATGTTTGTCTTGGGTGGGCAGCAGCAGGGGCCGGGAGCTGCACTCCTGGCCAGAAACAGTTGCACTTGGATAGCACTTCCCAGGGTGTGATTAAACACAGAAAAAAGCTGAGGATTTATGCCGCAGCACAAGGCTCAGCAGGCAGGGAGGCCATTATGGGAGCGTCGGGAGGGCCAGGGGAGCAGGAGAGTCCGGCCAGGAGACAGGGCCTGCCCCCCTCTGTGGCTCCCACCCTGCTGGCTCCAGCCAGGACTGCACGGTCCTTGTCTCAAATAGGAATGAGCAGCGATGGGACAGCTGGAGTCGGCTGTGTCAGCCCAGGGAGCTGGGGGTCTGCGCTCTGACGGCCACTTGACTAATTGCGAAGTTAATATGTCCTAACTCTGGGAGTAAAGAGCAACAAAGGGCTCCCCTTTGTTCCTGGAGGGTGCTGAATGACGTTTCTCTGGCGTCACTGCTTCGTACCCCTACCCCACCTTCTCAGGGAGCAGCCAGCCTCTGCGCTTAAAAGCATCTGTCCTAGCGGTGCACTGTGTTTCCTTCTGAACAGTGTGGGTTGGAAGTGCCCCAAGCACACTGCCACGATTCTGGTGGTTTTGGCCCAGGCAAATCCGACTAGCATTTGAGCCGTCGGGCCGCATCTGTACCGGGGCCAGACAGAGGCTGACTGCTCGGCTCAGGGTGTGCCCTGTGCTTCCAGCCCGCAGCAGGCTGGGAGAATCACCCCGTGTGCACCCAGACGCAGACCCAGGAGGGCCCCGGGCTGCCGGCTGCTCTGCTTCCAGCCATGGCTGCGTCTGCTGAGCTCCTCCGCCCCATGTTCCTGCAAAGAGTTGCTATGTAGCTTCTTTATGAGCAAGTCCTCACAGGTGGTTTCTGTTTTTCTCCCCCCCCCCCACCCGCCCGAGACAGAGTATCACGCTGTTGCCCGGGCTGGAGTGCCCTGCCGTGGCGTTAGCCTAGCTCACAGCAACCTCGAACTCCTGGGCTCAAGCGATCCTCCTGCCTCAGCCTCCCGAGTAGCTGGGACTACAGGCACGTGTCACCGTGCTTGGCTAATTTTTTCTATTTTTAGTAGAGACGGGGTCTCGCTCTTGCTCAGGCTGGTCTCCAACTCCTGAGCTCAAGCAATCCTCCCGCCTCGGCCTCCCAGAGTGCTAGGATTACAGGCGTGAGCCACCGCGCGGTGGTTTCTGTTTTGAGCCAGGTTTTGAGACCTCTGTCATCCTGAATGTTGGACATTTTCAACTAGAAGCTTTTTTGTGGGTCTATGTAGATGAACAAAATGAATATTGGTCAAAGCCTAGATACCTACCAGTAGGGGAGAATTTAATTAAGTTATAATAATATATCTGATGGATATTACATTTTTTAATGTAAGAAAGTATTTCTGTAGTGGGGGGAAAAGGACACAAATTGTATGCACTTTGTGGTCACTACTATGCTACAAAACAGAAAAAAAGATGGGAAGGGAAAACACCAAAATATTAACATTAGTTATCTTGAAGGAACAGGAATGCCAGTGACTTCTGCCTTTTCTGTATTTCCTTATTTGCTGCGGTGAACATGTATTAACTTTCATAATTAGAAAAATGTTTTTAAAAATTTAAGTCTCAGTTCAAGAAAAATAAACATATAAGGGTAAGAGGGCAGAGAGTCTCTTCAGACTTGCTATGGGGCAGCTCCCGAGCGTAAACTGCGTTAGAAATTGTTCTGGGCTCCAGTCTGTGCGCTGCTGACATCCATTAACAAGCGTGCTGAGGGCAGGGAAAGTTCTTGCCTGCTGTGTGCGCCTCTCTCGCAATGCCTTCCTCGTTGTCAGGCTTGAATATTTGATGAACTGAGTCAGAGGCATGTGTGTCCTGCATTTTGTAAGCGTAGGGGCAGGCTTTCCCTGAGCAGGCAGGGCTGGGCGGCAGTGGCCAGAGGGGTCCCCCGTGGGGGCTTGCACAAGGACCCACCAAACACCCCTCCCTGCCACGGCTGCTGCATGCTCTGAAGAGCCGAGCCGAAGGTGCAGTACTGTTGTAGCCGTGATAAATATTTGCGGTTTGTTTTGATTTCAGCTGGGGGAAACTTTGAGCCCTGCTGAGACTCAGATCATCTTCCCCTTCATTGCTTCGCTGCGCGTGCTAATTTTTGAAGAGCGCTGTTTCTCCAGGAGGGATGAATAGCTCCTGGTTGGGCCGTCTGGGTCGGGGTAAGGTAGCAGGCAGGGCTCCGTGCTGGTAGTGACTGCAGACTGAGAGGGATCCCTTGCCAGCAGGAGGCTGACAGGACACCCCCACTCTGGCTGACACTAGAAAACAAGAGGAATGAGGAAAACAAGCACCCTAGGAAATGCCTTCCTTAAAAATGTTTTCCTTTCCTTCCTGGTTTGATCAGTTATGGGATTTGTTGTCATCAATTTTTAGGCAGAAAAATACACAGACTATTAACTGTTAATTATCCTAGTCAGATTTGGACCTCTTTCTACCTGTAGGAGATTGTTACAGCAAGTGTTACAGCGGGTGGTTCCGAGGACAAAGCGAGCAGCACACGGAGGTCGGAGAATCAAAGTTTATTCGCTGGTGGGTTCAGAGGGGCCTCGCCACCAAATTCCGAGCCCCGTCTACCCGATTTTTCCCACTTTTATTAAGTTAGGGTGCTCCGAGGTGTGGGGTATCAGGTGGCTAATGCCCGCCAGGTAATAGGTTAGTTGATGTGTCAGGTAATAGGTTAATATTATGTTGATGCACCGGGTAATAGGGTAGTTGATGCTCCAGGTAATAGATTAGTGTTATGTTGATGCGCCAGGTAATAGATTAGTTGATGGGCCAGGTAACAGGCTAGCATTATGCTGATGCAGGTCTTCCGTGAGGGGTAGGGTCTCAGGTGGCTGATGTGCCAAGTAATGGGGATTTTCCTTATCATTCATTCCGTTCTTCGATGCCCTTATATGTCTACTATAGGGCATCATTTCCCAGTGGGTGATAGCCTCGTAAGGCCATTATGTGAGCTGTTACTCTCGGGGTTACAACTGTCTCTATGATTTTTATAATTGTGTTTAGTATGTAGAGCCCTGTAATGATGCCAGTCCAGTATTTCTTTCCCCTGCTGTGGCACACCCGAGCCTGACTATAACATGTCTTCGGCACGTAGGTGTGGACTG
>CAUYSK010108032.1:0-54185 GCA_963575035.1 Avahi laniger
GTCTACAAAGAAACCACTTTAAATATAAAAACATATAGACTAAAAGTAAATGGATAGAGAAAGATATGCCATGCTAACATTAATCAAAAGAAAGCAGGAGTTACTATATTAATTTCAGACAGAGCAGACTTCAAAGCAAGGAAAGAGGAAAGTTATCAGGAATAGAGAAAAGCATTACTTAATGATAAAGGAGTCAATTCTCTAAGAAGACATAACAATCCCTAATGTGTATGTGCCTAACAACAGAGTATTAAACTATGTGAGGCAAAAACTGACAGAACTGCATGGAGAAATAAATGAAGCCACCATTATACCTGGAGACTTCCACACCCCTCTATCAGAAATGAATAGATCCCCGGGGCACAAAATCAATAAGGACTTGTTGAACTCAACAACATCATCGATCAACTAGATATAATGAATATCTATAGAGCACCTCATCCAACAACAGCAGAATGCACATTCTTCTCAAGCTCTCATAAAACATCACCAAGATAGACCACATTATCAGCCATAAAACACACTTAATTAATTTAAAAGAATAGATATCATACATCTGCTCTCAGATCACAACAAAATTAAACTAGACATCAAAAACAGAAAGGTAGATGGAAAATCCCCAAACAACATACTTCCAAATAACATATGGGTAAAAAAAGAAACCTGGAGAGATTAAAAAATACTTTGAACTAAATGAAAATGAAAACATAACTTATCAAAATCTGTGGGATGCAGCAAAAGCAGTGCTTAGAGGAAAATTTATAACATTGAATGCATATATTAGAAAAGAAGAAAGGTCTAAAATCAATGATCTAAGTTTCCACCTTAGGAAATGAGAAAAGGAAGAGCAAATTAAATCCAAATTGAGCATAAGAAAAGAAATAAAAATTAGAGCAGAAATCAATGAAATTGAAAACAGAAAATTAATAGAGAAAAATCAATGACACCAAACGTTCTTTCTTTGAAAAGATCAATAAAATTGATAAGCCTCTAGCAAGGCTAACTAAGAAAAAAAGGAAGACACAAATTACCAGTATCAGAAATGAAAGAGGGGCCATCACTACAGACTGCATGACCATTAAAAGGATAATAAACAAATACTGTCAACAACTCTATGTTCATAAATATGATAATCTACATGAAATGGAAGAATTCCTTGAAAGATACAATTTGCCAAAACTCACACAAGAAAAAAGTCAATCTCAAAGGTCCCTGTCTATTAAAGATATTGAGTTAATAATTAATATGCAAGCAACGGGCACAGATAGAGGTTTATCGGTGAAATTTACCACACATTCAAGTAAAAAACTATACCAATGCTCTACAATCTCTTTTAGAAGATAGAAACAAAGGGAATACTTCCTAACTTATTCTATGAGGCCAACATTATCCTAATACCAAAACCACACAAAGACATTATAAGAAAACTACAGACCAAATCTCTCATAAACATAACATCAACAATCTTCAACAAAATATTGGCAAATTGAATCCAACAATGTATAAAAAGAATTATGCATCATGACCAAGTGGGATTTATCCCAGGTATGCAAGGCTATTTCAAAATTTGAAAATCAGTTAATGTTACCTACCCCAATAACAAGTTAAAGAAGAAAAGTCACATGATCATATCAATAGATACAGAAAAAGCATTCGACAACATCTAACACCTATTCATGATAAAAAGATAAACAAGCCTTTCAGTAAACTAGGAATAGAGGAGAATTCCCTCAACTTGATAATATCTACAAAAATCCTACAGCTAACATTATATTTAATGGTGAGAAACTTGAATGTTTCCCAGTAAGATCAGAAACGAGGCAGAGATATCCCCTTACTACTCTGTTGAACATCATACTGAAAGTCCTAGCTAATGCAATATGGCAAGAAATGGAAATATGGGAAATCAATTGGGAAGGAGAAGCAAAACTTTCTTCGCGGAAGACATGATCATCCTTGCAGAAAATCTGAAAGAATCAAGAAACAAAACTCATGGAGCTAATAAACAGTTATAGCAAGGTTGCAGGATATAAGATTAACACACAAAAGTCAATTGCTTTCCTATATATCAGCAATGAACAAGTGGAATTTGAAATAAAAAACACAATACTATTTACATTTTCATCCCCCAAAATGAAATGATTAGGTATAAATCAAGCAAAATACGTACAAGATTTTTATGAGGAAAACTATAAAACTCTGATGAAAGAAATCAAAGAAATAAATAAATGGAGAGATATTCCATGTTCGCAGATAGGAAGACTTGATATTGTCAAGATGTCAGTTCTTCCCAACTTGATTTACAGATATAGTGCAATCCCAATCAAACTTCTAGTAAGTTATTATGTGGATGCCAATGAACTGCTTCTTAAATTTATATGCAGAGACAAAAGACCCAGAATAGTCAACACAATATTGAAGGAGAAGAACAAAATTAGAGGACTGACACTATGTCTTATAAAGCTGCAGTAATCAAGACAATATGGTATTGGTGAAAGAATAAACAAATAAACCAATGGAATAGAATAGAGAGCCCAGAAATAGATCCACAGAAATACAGTGAACTGATCTTTGACAGAGGAGCAAAGGCAATACAATGGAGAAAGGATAGTTTTTTCAACAAATGATGCTGGAACAACTGGACATTCACATGCAAAAAAATGAATCTAGCCACAGACTTTACACCTTTACAAAATTAACTCAAAATGCATCACAAACCTACATGTAAAATGCAAAACTATGAAACTTCTAGAAGAGAATATAGGAGAAAATTTAGATACTTTAGGTTTGGTGATGGCTTTTTTTAGATGTAATACCAAAGTCACAATCCATGAAAGAAAGAACTGATAAGCAAGACCTCATTAAAATTAAAAATTTCTGTTCTGTGAAAGACATTGTCAAAAGAATGAAAAGATAAGCCACAGACTGGGAGAAAATATTTGCAAAAGATAAATCTAATAAAGGACTGTTATCCAAAATATAAGAAAAAAACTCTTAAAACTCAACAGTCAGAACACAAACAACCTGATTAAAAAATATGCCAAAGACCTTACAGATACTTGACCAAAGAAAACGCACAGATGACAAATAAGCACATGAAAAGATGCTCCACATCATATGTCATCAGGGAAATGCAAATTAAAACAATAACGAGATATCTCTACATACCTATTAGAATGTCCAAAATCCAGAACATTGATAAATACCAAATGCTGGTGAGGATATGGAGTGATAGGAAAAGGCACAGGCCTAGGGGCCAACGAGCCTGAGTCCTGGTCTTGAGTCATTACTTATCCTCACCTTTCCAAATCCCATTTCCCCATTCGAAGATAGAAGGAAGTAGTCTAACTTCTCTGAGATAGTACTAGGCCCTAAAGGTCCGAGAATCAACACATGTTGAAATAAAAACTTGTGGAATGTTGCAGAGGGGCAAAATTAGGAAGGGTTTTGTAGTTAGAGCCTATGGAAGACCTGAGCCTCTTATGGGTAGGTAAAGGATCATCAAGAAGTAGGAGAAACTATTACAGTTCCTCACTTTGCAATTAAGTCCAATGTCCCAAGCTGACTTTGACTTTTTGCAATAGGTTAAAGGAAGGTATCTATGCAGTGCTCAATGAATGTTAGTCTCCTGCCCCCTTCCTAAGGTGAAGCCCACTTTCCATATGTAAGACCCCTCACCCAGACAAGAGAGAAAAGCACTTCTGATTTACAAATGCAAACATAGGCCTGCATCGACTTCCTTTAAAAGGGCTTATTAAAAAATTTTTAAAAATACATTTGCATAGAATAATTTTACAGACTACAGCAGACTCTAGTCACCAAATTAGAAACATAATATTCTTTTTGAAATTATTTTTGATTTGAGGATGTTTCCATTTACATACTCATGCAATAAAATAGTAGCTTAATCAAAGATTAGTTTAATGCAAATATTTGGTGTCCTACCAGAAAGACCATAAGGCTATTGTCAAATCAGTTAAATTTCTGTACAAGCAGTAAGGGTGGCCATCTGCTGTGGCTGGCAGAGAAATTAACATATTTCAAGATGCAAACATATCTCAGTCTTGCCTTACAGATCTCTAAACAGGCATCTTGGCTATAGACAGTTTGGGTCTAATACTTAGTCTTTAAACTGATATCCAATGTCTTTAAATAGGCAAGAGATATTAGATAATAAATGTTTTATTTATTTGCTCTAGAGAAGCACAACAGTTTCTTAGCCTGATACTTTGTGTCTCCTTGAGAAAATCTATCTGGAATTGTTCTCATGAATTCAATTCAGCAAACAAGGATTGTATCCTTCCTATAAACACGTCATTGGGCTTTGTGTTTTGATGCATGCGATGAAAGGGGCCTTTAAGTTTAGTGGGGGATGTGGAAACATCCATATTTGCCCATACAAAGCCAAATACTACCATAGAAACCTGAATCGAGTGCCCCCAGTCTTCTTATTGCTATAGGCAGGGACTGGCAATGGCTTCCCCTCATCTGACAGCTGAGACGGATTTTTAAGGAAAAGTATTAAAAAACAATTATGGAGACCACCCTGAACAAGACTTAGAGGCACAGGAACGTGTGCTTTATTCAAGAAACAGCAAGCAGCTTTGTTTCTAGGTACATTTTGTAAAGTGAAGATCAAAAAGTTATGTGGGAACAGTGGTGAGTATCTATTGTTTTTGCTTAGCTTCAGTCCCCCTTTTTCTTTCTAGAAGAAGCACCCCAATTGTCCTTTAGAAAGACTACACCTACTCTCTTCTCAGCTCATGTGACTCGAAGGACTTAATTGTGCCATGCCATGAATACCTTGCAGATGAGCTTGGATTTTGAGTTGTGTCTTTTAAATATTTTATTTGATAGAGAATTGAGAATCACAAAAACTATAATATTTTTAATAAAAATGTTCAAACATATGTAGAAATTAAAAACAATATAAAACCCCAATGAATCCCCATTACCAGATTAGACAATTATCAAGATTTTATCAGACATTATTCCTCTATCTTTTCCCAAAGTATTTCAAAGTAAATCCTAGATAGTTTGTGTTTTTACTTCTTTATATTTCAGTATGTATCTGTATAAAATATGGACCTTTTTTCATAAACAAAATACATTATCACATCTAATGATTCCTTGGTATCAATAAATAGCCAGTCCATTTTCAAATTTCCCTGATTATCTCAAAATTGTCTTTTTGAGCTGGATTATTTAAATCATGTTCTAAACGAGGTCCACACATGGCATGTGGCTTGTATATGTTTTAAATGTATTTTAATCTAAAGCAGCCCTCCTCACTCCACTTTTTTTTCTTTATGTCATTGACTTGCTGAGGAAACCATGTCAGTTGTCCCTTAGAATGCTCCTAAATCTGAATTGGTCTGATTCTTTCCCTCGGGTGTTATTTAAATTTTCCCTTTATCTCTTGTATTTCTTGTAAATGAAAATTTTCCAATGCCTGCTGGTTCCATATTTATTAACGGTAATGCTAAGACTGATCCTTCCACTACACAATTTTCTAACCACCTACACCTATTGGTTTCATCCATTGATGATCTTGTCCTGAATTTTCCATTTCATTAGGGCTCTCAAAGTGGTGATTTTCTAATTTTATCATTTTCTCCATACTTATTATCTGGAATTTTTCATTAAAAAAAAAATTTCCTTGCATAAAGTAAACTATTTGGTTATCCTAAATATAGTTGTTATGGGCCAATTTCCTAATAATTGCCAATTTTCAGGGTACTACTCTTTTTTTAAAATAACCTTTTAAAACTGCAGAACATATTAATAACACAGATACAGAAAGCCACATAAAACAAACTAATGCCTTAATAAATCATTATAAGCAAACACCCTTGTAATCACCACTTTCCTAGGTGAGGGAACAGAACTTGGGCAGCCACCCAGAAGCCCATTTGTTCTTTTATGGTAATTATTTCCTTGCTTTTCTTCATTATTTTACCACCCAAATGTACATCCATAATCACTATAGTTCAGTTTCACCTGTTCATTTAATATGAATTTTAATGTGACTAAAGGTTTCTTGTAATCTACAGGTTCCCCTTCTGTGGCTTTTTTTTCTTGAAATTTATTTGTTGAATAAACTGGACTGTTTGACCTGTAGAGTTTCTCAGACTCTGGTTTTACTGATTGTATCCCTATGATACAATGTATCTTGATCTGTGTATTTCTTATAAATTGGTAATTGGGTATGGAGACTTGATTAGATTTAAGCTTAATTTTTGGGGGCAAGACTACTTCATTGTGGGTGGCATTCTTTTGTTAGGAGGCACATAATATCTGCTTGTTTCTCTGCTTGTAATGTTAGTAGCTGTTGATACCCATCTTCTAGTTCAATTCAATTCACTAAGGGTTGCAAATTGCTGATATTCCAATTTTTTTCACTTCTTCTTCATTTATTAGCTGGAATATTTCTACAGAGAGCAGCTCCCCCTCATCTACTACTTGGTTGTCCAGTGCTCCAGCTTTCATAGGAAAGGCATGATAAATATTTGGTTCTTTCTATCGATTTAAAAAATAATGATTTGGTTACCTATCGTCCTCAATAAGTGACAAATTGATATTTTAGGGTTGTTAAAACTCATGGATTTAAACATATTTTAAGTGTTTCATTCTATTTAAGTTATTATCCTTATTGAGCTTGGATTGCCCCATCTTTGGCCAGTGGCAACTTCTTCAAGTTGGCTTTCGAATCCTTTTGACATGACCTCAGTAGTCTTTTAAAGCTTCCTTGATATGTTATGGAAAGATGTCCCATGAATTTATATTGATACTTCCAATTCAAAGTCATAACTGTAAGGATTTTAGTAAACATCTTATGTCTTACATTGGTACCTCCTTTCTTCTGAGAATCCAGGTTCTCAGGGACACAAAAACAATAGAACTAGAATATCACACAATTAGTTTGCATTATGTTGCATTACACACAGGACAGTCTCAGCAAAATCACCCATTCTGCCAACACCGCTATTATTGAAAAAGTTAAAAAATTGTTTGCATATGCTCTCTCCATTTTCTATAGCTGTATTTTATCTACATTTTCAGAGAATATATCTAATACATAGTAGACTCTCTCCCCTTTAACCCTCATGTAGTCCTGGTTTTACAATAGGTATTTAGTGCTCACTGCCAGTCCTTGGGTTGGCCTCTCTAGTCATTTGGATGTCTGATGTTTATTATTTAGTAGATTCTTCAGGAAATATGCAAAGAAACAATATTGAATGCCTGTGTCCCACAATGTTTTCAAGAGAATATGGTGTAAAACTTAGATTTTTGCCAACCTGATAAATAAGATGTGGTATCTTGGTACAGTTTTAATTTATATTTCTCGTATTATAAGTCAGGTTGAGCTTTTTTTTTTCATGTTTAAGGACCCTTTATTTTCCTGTGATGTTTATATCTTTTGTCCATTTTTCTATTGGGGTTTTCACCTCCCCCTCCCACTATTTTAGGACCTCTTTTCATATTAGGGTTATCACCCCCACTATATGTGATATAAGTTGCAATATCTCTTCCTAGTTTGTCATTTGTCGTTTGACATTGCTTACTTATAGTGCATTTTTGGCATGTGACTCTATGATATATTTAATGTCTTGTTGGGCTAGCCACTTAAACACTGCTTTTTTTTCAGATTTTTTGAGCTATAATTGTTTATGCTCTCACTTTAAATGTATATTCAAATTTTCTAGCTCTAGAAAAGAAAATCATTGATATTTTAACTGGGATCATGTTATATTTATCAATAAACTTAGACAGAATTGATATCTTTATGATGTTGACTCCTCATCTAAGTATGTTTCCTTGTTCCATTTGCTCTGGTCTACCTTGGGCTTTTCAATAAAAGTGTTTTAAAAGTTTTCTTTATGTAAGTTTTGTATGTTTCTTGTTAAGTTCATGCCTACATATTTTATCTTTTTGGTTATTAGCATAAAAGGGTCTTCTCTTGCAATATATTTTCTTGCTGGTTATTGCTTATATATATGAAGACTATGGAAGACTTCTGAATATCAAAGGCTTTTGAGTTAAGGATTGTTATGATGACATTGCATAAAAATTGTTAAAGAAGTGGATAGATAATTCAGTATTTCGAGTGAGAACTGGATCCATGAACAAGGCAGGGTCAGGAGGAAAAAGAAGGAACGAATAGATATGTATCTCAAAGGCATAGAACTTGGAAACTAATTAGATGTTGAGAAGGTGAAGGAAAAAGCACAGGAGCTCTCCACTGGTGTCTACAATGATATATCATTAACAGAAAATAGGAAGAAGAGAAGGTTGGGGGAAAGAGAATGAATTTCAGTTTTGGGCATTTAGATTTTGAGACTGGAAGTCAATAGAGAGGTCAAACGTGAAAATTCAGATTTGGAAGCCATCAGTAGAGCTGCAGCAGTTTTTTAAATGACTAGGGAAAGTAGAATAATAGAGAAGACCCAATGGCAGAGTGTCAAAGAATTTCTATATTTAAATAATAGACAGAGGTAGCTGGTCCCTGAAAAAGGTTGAGAATCAGGGATCTGAGATGTGCAAAGTGATTGAGAATACAAAAATCATAGAAACCAAAGGAATTGGTTTTATCAATTATGAAATCACCAGTAATTTTTAAGACAGCAATCTCAGAACTGTTGGTGTGAGGTAAGATTGTGAAGGGTTAAAAGATCACATTGACTAGGAGTAGATTTGTGTTAGGAAATTTAAACTGTGTATATTTGAAACACGTGAAGCCCAAATACGAGAGGTCTCATGATTCAAATTATCTGCTGGTATTGGTTAAACAAACATGATCAGATATAAATAGCTTGGCCTAAAATAAATTTTTACTAACAGTTATTTTTTGCTTATGGCCATTAACTCCAAGTTCAGTGCTTTACCTAAATATATATTCATACTTTACCTTCTGGCAGGTGCATGTGTGTGTGTATGTGTGTGTCTTCAAGTAAAATATAACATTTAAGTGCTAAAAAGCACAAGAATTTTTCCCATTCTTAGATAAATATCGTCCTCTTACATCAACATTTATAACAATTATAACTGCTTAGACTTCGGGTTCGCAAAATAGTCATATCTCACTGAGATTTACAAAATATTCTAGAAAAAAAGCAGGACAAGGAACATTATTTCTTAAAGTGCAGAGTGGGCAAAAGAATGATAAAACCAGATCTAGCTCTCAAATGTTCTTGACCTCCTAGCCTCCAGGCATATGTTAGGAGTCAGAGTGAAGTGTAGGAAATGTTTATTTTAGGTATTTTAAATAGAAAAGGATATAATGCAGAGAATTAAGTGTTTATAAATACAGTTGGCCTTCCATATCCCTAGCATCTTCATCTGTAGACTCAACCAACTATGAATCAAAAATATTTGGGAAAAAACCCCAAATAACAATAAAAAATACAAATAAAAAGTTAATACAGTATAATAACTATTTACATGGCATTTACATTGTATTAGGTAACATAAGAAATCTATATTTGATTTAAAGTATATGGGAGGAGGCCAAGAAAGACGGCTGGCCAGAGACAGCAGCTGCCAGGGCATCTCAGTAAGAAGGAGAAGTTTTAGATAAAGGAGAAAAAAAGGGAACAGACAGAGATCGGGTGTGGATGGGAGGGAAGTGTGCCAGAACTTCAGGAGACTCCATGGGAAGAAGTTGCAGAGCAGAACAGGAAGGAGCAAGGTATCAGCAGACACCAACCCCTGAGAGTCTTGGAGTCCAGTGAGAAAGGTAGGCGGAGCAATTTGTTTCTCCCTCCCTCGCATCTCTCACCATCATCAGATTCCTGAGTTGGTGGAGAGACTTTCTGCCCACGGAAGGCCAGAGGCTGCTGCCGCCCGTGAGCTGGGAGCTTCTTGCGGACAGGGCACCAGACTCACAGCCCCATGGGGCACCTCCCATCTCCACAGCCGTGAGCCGGGATGGCAGGCGCCACATTGCTTCTCTACCCACTGTGCACCTTTGTCCTCAGGGAGCTTCAACTCCTCAGGATTCATCTTGCTCGTTCCCACACAGACATTTCCCAACTCTGGCCCAGCCTGCAGGAGCTACAGGGATCCAGTGGATCTTGGGTGATCTGCATGACTCCAGTGCCCTGACATTCTAGGTGGGCAGGCTCCCAGAGTGAGGGACTGACATGATCAGAGTGCTAGCTTTCCTCCAAACAGGTTCCTTTTCTTCCCTTTCAGTCTTCTACCCATAGCTGCTGAGAGAGACAATTGGGCCACAACATTGAGGCTTACCCAGAGGGTGGGGCTCAGACCTTTCCTCTTGGGGTCCTGCAGCTGAACGAGGGGTGCTTGGACTGTGAACTCCTTGCTTACCGGCCTTCCTTGGTGCTGCTTGCCCAGTGACTCCTTCAGAGTGGGGCATGTTCTGAGGCAGAGGGACATTGAACCTGCTTGGCCACTCTGTGGACAACTTAGAACAAGCACGCTTCTCCCTGGCATGGTCAGGGATTGATCTTTGGGTACCCAGGGATGGGCCTGAAGGCCAGATCCCATTCCCCCAGGTCTTGATCACATTGCCTGGGGGCACAGAGGGGAGATTCATGAATTAGGCTCAGGAGGCAATGGAGCCTGCATGGGCAGATCAGGGGGAAGAGTGCAGTGTGGGTCCTAGCTACAGTGTGCTCACAGGGCACTCCTCCCCACATAGGAGGCCGCACTTTAAGCTTAGGCTGGGATCCTGAGCAGGGAATCTCCCAGACTGAATCACAGTCATGGGTGAGCTTTGTTGGTTTGATCTTCTGCCTGTTTGCAGATACAAGGGAGAAACTGCAGAGCAGGGGAGGGTGGAGAGGAATGAGACCCACCTAGACTGCCAGATTGTGAATCTCACATGGCCCCACCTCTAAAAGTGAACTTTCTGGTTGGGTGGGGCCACTTCAGCCCTTCCCTGGCAGCTTTGTCCAGAAGCTGGAAACAGATCATAAACCCCTGCTGAAACAGATACCTTGACAGCTTTTGTGGAGCCTGAGGGTAGGGTCACTCAACCCAGCACTGCCAACTGCACTCCTCCACCTGCCTTTGCTATGGCAGAGAATAAGGACTTATCTGAAATTCCAGGGTCCTACCCACAACCGTGGGCATTCTAGTGCTTCTCCTGAGGGAATAGAGCCAGTCACAGGACCCCAAAACAACACTGTAGCTTGTTTCTTCCAGCAAGAGCCACCTACTGACAAGGAGGAATAACTGCATGGACTTACAGCATTTACTGACTCAGTCATACAGGATGTGGTTGATTCTCACCCACGAGCACCACCCACTGTCTCAGAGATTAAACTGGGCATACCATTACAATTCACACTGTTAAGAAGACCACGTGGTTGGGGAAAGAGATAGGATTTCAAAGACCTCCATTCTTCCTCATCAGAGAGAGACAGGGAATCTGCCCACTCACATAGCTCACCACTCCTATAGCCTCCAAACAACTAGTAACTGAGAAAACCACCACACCAAGGATATCTATAACCAAGGCATCCATCCAGAACCTAGATCACCATCAAAGCACTGACAAGCAAAGCCAAAGGTTCCTACCCAACACATGCTAGAAACATGCCCATGTGAGTGAGGTTAGAGGAAAAAGCCCTATATAAAGAAAAGAAAATCCAAAAATAAGGAGTAACACCTGCCACAGATGAGAAGGAATCAGTGAAATAACTCTGGAAGTATGAAGAATCATAGACCCCCAAAAGGACATCCCCAAAAGGGAACATCAGCTCTCTAGCAGTGGATACCAGCCCAAATCAGAATACTGAAATGACCAATAAAGAATTCCAAATAAGGATTATAAGTTGGAAAACCAACACAAAGAAATCAGAGAAACAATTCAGGAACTGAGTTAAAATTTCACTAAAGAAATTGAATTATTAGAAAAATCAAATAGAACTTCTGGAAATGAAAAATTCATTCAAGGAAATATAAAACACAGTGCAAAGTCTTAAGAATAGACTAGACCAGGCAGAAAGAAACTCAGATCTTGAAGACAACACCTTCAAATTAAACAAGTTAGTCAAAAATAAAGAACAGAGAATTAAGAGGAAGGAACAAAAACTATGAGAAATATGGGACTAT
This sequence comes from Avahi laniger, assembly GCA_963575035.1. NCBI lineage: Eukaryota > Metazoa > Chordata > Mammalia > Primates > Indriidae > Avahi > Avahi laniger. The sequence continues at coordinate 12,082 of CAUYSK010108032.1, forward strand.
GCAAAGAGGCCAAACATAAGAATCATAGGCATCCCTGAGGGTGAAGAAGAAAACACATAAGGTTTGGAAAACCTGTTTGACAGAACAATTGAGGAAAACTTCCCTGGTCTTGCTAGAAATTTAGATATCCGGGTACAAGAAGCTCAATGAACTCCTGGGAGATTCATCACAAAGAGGCAATTACCATGTCACATAGTCATAAGACTAGCCAAAGTTAACACGAAGGAGGCACTCCTGTGAGCTCTAAGGTGAAAATATCAGGTAACTTACAGAGAAAAACCCATCAGGCTAACTGCAGACTTCTCAACTGAGACCTTAAAAGCCAGAAGGGATTAGGGCCCTATCTTCAGTCTTCAGAATAGCAGCCAGCCTAGAATTTTGTATCCTGAAAAATTAAGTTTCTTATATGAGGGAGAAATAAAGACTTTTTCACACAAGGAAACACTGAGGGAATTTGTCAAGACCAGACCCACCGTGCAAGAAACACTCAGATCTGAATTATACATCAATCAGCACAATAGAAATGCACCAGTGTAAAATCACCCAAAAGCTAAAGATCAGAATTTATATAAAATAATGACTCAAGGATAAAACAAAGCAATAAGGTTCTACTCAACAGGATGAACAGAAATGCATCCCACTTATCAATTCTTTCAATAAATATGAATGGCTTGAATTCACCACTCAAGAGACATAGGCTGGATGAATGGATAAAAAATACAAGCCAAATATCTGGTGTCTCCAGGAAGCACATCTAACACATAAGGACTCATTCAGCCTCAGGGTGAAGGGATGGAAAACAGTATTCCATGCAAACAGAAATCAAAAGACAGCAGGTGTAGCTATTCTCATATCAGATAACATAGAATTCAAATCAACGATAGTAAAGAAAGACAAAGATGGTCATTATATAGTGGTAAAGGGAACAATTCATCAAGAAGACATAACAATATTAAATATTTGCACACTTAATACAGGTGTACCCAGATTCATAAAGCAAACCCTACTAGATATAAACAAAATGATAAATAGCAACATTGTAATTGCTAGGGACTGCAACACCCCACTGACAATTGGACAGATCCTCTAAGCAGAAAATAAATAAGTAAACACTGGACTTAAATGGGACTCTAGAACAAATGGGCTTAACAGACATTTACAGAACACTTTACCCAAAAACTACTGAATATACATTCTCCTCATCAGCAGATGGAACATTCTCTAAGACTGAACACATCTTAAGCCACAAAACATGTCTCAACAAATTTTTTAAAAATACAAATTACACCATGTATCTTCTCAGACCATAATGGAATGAAATTGGAAATCAACTCCAACAGAAATAATCAAAGTCATGGAAATTAAACAGCCTACTGTTGAACGGATATTGGTTCAAGGAGGAAATTAAGGGGAAAATCAAAAGATTCCTCAAACTAAATGGCAAAGGGGACACAAGTTATCAAAATCAGTGGGATTTAGCAAAAGCAGTCCTAAGGGGAAAATTCATAGCCTGAAATGCCTACATCAAAAAAACAGAAAGATCACAAATCAATAATCTAGTGAATTATCTCAAGAAACTAGAAAAGGGGGCTGGGGTAGTGGTTCATGCCTGCCTGTAATCCTAGCACTCTGGGAGGCCGAGGCGGGTGGATCGCTCAAGGTCAGGAGTTCTAGACCAGCCTGAGCAAGAGTGAGACCCCATCTCTACCAAAAAATAGAAAGAAATTATCTGAGGCAGAAGGATTGCTTGAGCCCAGGAGTTTGAGGTTGCTGTGAGCTAGGCTGACGCCACGGCACTCACTCTAGCCAGGGCAACAAAGCAAGACTCTGTCTCAAAAAAAAGACAAAAAAAAAAAAAAAAAAGAAACTAGAAAAAGAAGAGCAAACCAAACCCAAACTCAGCAAAGAAAAGGAATAACAAAGTTCAGAGCAAATGAAATCAAAAACAAAAATATAACACTGAGGATTAATGAAACAAAAAGTTGATTCTTTGAAAAGATAAGTAAAATTGATAGATCTCTCATTAGACTAATGAGAAATAGAAAAGAAAGGACCCAAATAAGCTCAATCAGAAATGAAAAAGAAGATATTACAACTGATACCACAGAAATACAAAATATTGTCTCTAAATACTATAAAAATCTCTATGTAAATAAATTTGAAAATGTTTAGGAAATGGACAAATTTCTGGAAACAATACAACCTCTCGAGACTCAGAAAGAACTCCTGAACAGATCAATAGTGACCAAGGAAATTGAAGCAGCAATAAAATATTTTCCAAGAAAAAATGTCCTGGATGAGATGGTTTCACAGCCAATTTTATCAGACTTACAAAGAAGAATTCATACCCATACTGCAGAAATTATTTCATAACATAGACAAGGAATTATCCCCAACTCATTCTATGAAGTCAGTATCACCTAGATACCAAACCCAGGAAAAGACACAACAAAAAAAAGAAAACTATAGACCAATATTCCTTGTGAACATAGACACAAAAATTCTCAATAAAATTGTAGCACACCAAATTCAGCAAGACATCAAAAAAAAATAATCCATCACAACAAAGTGGGCTTCACCCCAGGGATACAAGGATGGTTCAACATACATAAATTCACAAATGTGATTCACCACATAAACAGAAGCAAAAACAAAGATCATATGATCACCTCAACAGCTGCAGAAAAAGCATTTGACAAAATTCAGCATGGTTTTATGGCTAAAACTCTTAAAAAATAGGCCTACATGGAACATATCTCAAAATTATAAAAGCCACATATGACAAATCCACAGCCAATATCATACTGAATGGGGAAAAGGTGAAAGCATTCTTACTCACAACTGGAAGAAGACAAGGATGCCCACTGTCACCACTTCTTTTCAACATAGTGCTAGAAGTCCCAGCCAGAGCAATCAGGCAAGAGAAGGAAATTAAAGGTATCCAAATGGGGAAAGAAGAGGTCAAACTATCGCTCTTTGCTGATGATATGATCCTATATCTAGAAAGCCCCAAAGACTCCACCAAAAGACTCCTGGAATTGATAAATAAATTCTGCAAAGTCTCAGGCTACAAAATCAATGTACACAAATCAGCATTCTTATACACCAACAGCAGTCAAGCTGAGAATCAAATCAAAGACTCAATACCTTTCACAACAGCTGTAAAGAAAATCAAATACCTAGGAATATATTTAACCAAAGAGTAAATGATCTCTATAAAGAGAACCATGAATCACCGAGGAAGGAAATTGCAGATGATGTAAACAAGTGGAAAAACATATCATGGTCACGGATTGGCAGAATCAACACTGTTAAAATGTCCATACCACCCTAAATGATTTACAGATTCAATGCAGTCCCCATCAAGATACCAAAATCATTTTTTGCAGATCTAGAAAAAATAATTCTACACTTTGTTTGGAACTTGAAAAGAGGCCAAATAGCCAAAGTAAGCTTAAGCAAAAGAAACAAATCTGGAGGCATCACTTTACCAGACTTTAAGCTATACTACAAGGCTATAGGAACCAAAACAGCATGATACTGGCATAAAAATAGACACATAGACCAATGGAACAAAACAGAGGACCCAGATATGAAACCATCCACATATTGCCATCTGACCTTTGACAAAGTAGACAGCAATATACACTGGGGAAAAGAATCCCCAGTCAATAAATGATGCTGGGAAAATTGGATAGCCACATGCAGAAGACTGAAATAGGATTCATATCTCTCACTGTTCACAAAAATTAATTCAGTATATATAAGGGACTTAAATCTAAGACATGAAACCTTAAGAATTCTAGAAAAAAAAATGTTGGAAAAACTCTTCTAGATATAAGCCTAGGCACAGAATTTAAGAAAAAGATCCCAGGGGCAATCATGGCAACAACAAAAGTAAATAAATGGGACTTGATTAAATTAAAAAGCTTCTGCACAGCTAAGGAAACATTCAACACAGTAAATAGACAACCTAGAAAATGGGAGAAAATATTTGCAAACTATACATCTGATAAGGGGCTAATAACCAGAATCTACAAGGAACTGAAGAAAATCAGCAAGAAAAAAACAAACAACCCCATTAAAAAGTAGGCAAAAGACATGAACAGAAGCTTTTCAAAATAAGATAGACTAATGGGCAATAAACATATGAAAGAATGCTCAATGCCACTAATCATCAGAGAAATGCTTATTGAAGCCACAATGAGATATCACCTAATCTCAGTGAGAATGACTTTTATCAGAAAGCCCAAAACCATAGATGCTGGTGTTAATGCAGAGAGAAAGGATCACTTACTTATACACTATTAATGGGACTGCAAACTAGTGCAACCTCTATTGAAAATAGTATGGAGATTCCTCAAAGTACTAAAAGTAGATCTACCATTTGATCCAGCAATCCCACTACTGTGTATTTACTCAAAGGAAAAAGAGTCATTTCATCAAAAGGACATTGCACTAGAAAGTTTATTGCAGCACAATTCACAATCACAAAGATGTGGAATCAACCCAAGCGCCCATCAATTCATGAGTGGAGTAATAAAATGTGGTATATGTATACCATGACATACTACTCAGCCATAAAAAATGAATTAATATCTTTTGCAACAATCTGGATGGAACTGGAGGCAATTCTCCTAAGTGAAGTATCACAAGAATGGAAAAACAAACACCACATGTACTCACCATTAAATTGTAACTAATCAATCAGCACTCATGTGCACAGATGGAGGTAACAATCACCAGAAATCATGTGTGGGAGTGGGTAGGAGCAGATGGGTGAAATCATACCTAATGGGTACAATGTACACTATCTCAGTGATGGACACACTTATAACTTTGACTCAAGCAGTACAAAAGCATTTCATATAACCAAACCATTTGTATCCCTGTAATATTCTGAAATTAAAAAAAAGTATATGGGAGGATGTGTATAGGTAATATGCAAATATTACACCATTTTATATAAGGGACTTGAGCATCTGTGGATTTCCAAGGAAGACAGGAGTCTTGGAAGCAATCCCCCTTAGATTCTGAGGGATAATTACAAATGTAAAAACAGGCTTTAGACTGCCTCTTGAAATGATTCCTGGAACAACAGTGGTAGAGCTGACCATCAAGGGAATCCCCTATGCGTTCATCTTGTAATTACTGCAGAGAGTTGCTGATACTGCTGGTACCATCACTGGCACCACTTGACTGCCTCTAGACATTGACAAAACTGGTGGTTTGGTACTGGAACATGGACTCCCAATTCCTAAGAATCACAAGAGTGGACTCTCGAACACTGCTGCTGAAAAACTTCATGTCTCCATGAGCCTGCTTGCAAGAAAAAGTCACCAAAAAGTAATAGAAAGATGGCTTCTGCTTAATTTTCAACCCCAGATCTTTCAAGAACTAATCTAACAGATGAAATCCAAGTCATATCCAGAACCCAGGTATACAGAAGTTTAGAAAAGGTTTGGCTTTCCTGCCTCTGCACAGCAGGTGGAGGCTGGAATAGAAATTAAGCAAGCCAATACACAATATTTGTCTCGGCAAACTTACTGTGTTCATTCAAGATGTTGGCAAAAATAAACAGTCCAGAACCATGTGTCACACCACTAGAAAATGCTCTCCAGATGGATATCATTACTAATATTCAAATAACTTTCCCAGGGTCATGACTATAATTGGCAGAGCTGAGACTTAAACCCAGGTCTGACACCAATGACCAAAACAATATAATGCCTTTCAATTTAATCCATTAATTCTCTTTAGTTATTTAAGCAGCTCACAATCCACCTATTCTTTTTTTCCCCAACAGCTACGAAAGAGTATTCAAATGCTGTGCTAACTGGGGTATTCTTTCTAGGATCTTCTCCTGATTTACCAATCTCAATAGAGATGCAGTTTGTCATTCCTGGGGGGGAATCCATGATGGTTTAGTGATCCCCTTGCTAACTTAATATTTCCTATTCCTGCCTAAAACATTCTGGCAGCTATGAAGGTTAGAATTTGGATTTATTTGTGTTGAGTGAAGTGACTCAAAATAAGTATGAATTAAACCCAAAAGAAATTTATTTCTCTGTCATGTAAAACACGTTCAGAGGTAAGTAGTCAGGGCTAGTAGGGCAGCTTACCTTCCAAAGTGACCAGGGCCTCCTGGCTCCTTGTATCTTGTTACTCTATCGAACTCATCATGTGGTTTTATCTCAAAGTCCAAGAGAGCTGCTTGAGTTCTAGCCATCACATACTAGTTGCAGCCAGCTGGGAGGAAGGACAGGAACACTTCAAAAAAGTAGCACATAAACCTTTTTGATTATATCCCCTTGGTCAGGTACTTGGTAAGTGGTTCTACTTATCTACTAGGGACACTGGTAAAGGTAGCCTTTCAGAAATTCCTATAGCTATGTGCCCAGCTAAAAGTCAGGGACTTCACAGTAAGGAAGAAGCAGACAATGTGTACTAGCAGGTAACAGCAGTCTCTGCTATAGTGACTTCATTGCACACGGCAAAGAGGTTCATTGTGAGTCTTTCTCATTATATTGCAAAATCTCAAAATGGCAGGATGTCTTCTCCAGCACCTGGTACAGAGACCGACTCATTTTAGGTACTTTATCATTTGTTCAGCAGTCTAAGTTTTATTTTCTGATGAAATTTAAAAGTGGTTTGAAAATAAATATGACAAAGTAGACCTTTAAGACATGTGCTTGAAAAACAGTATGCAAAGCAAAATTCTGTATTTAAATCTTATTTCTGTCAATACATCAGGGTGTGTATTTCCGTGGAGGGAGGAGAGGGAAAGGCACTTGAATAACTTAGAGGAAAGTTACAAAATAAAGGTAAAATCAAAAGCAACACAAATGAAAAAACTGTTGAGATAATAAGGATTAGAAGTTAAAGAGAAATTTTTAAAAAACCCACAAAAATCAAACTTAATCCTAAATTTTAAACCAGAATGAAAATTTCAAAGACACCACCAGATCAAACGACTACAGTAGGTACAGTGTAGACAGAAATTTTAAGTATAGCATAATGGTTAAAATTAAGATAACCCTCACTCTTCCTGTTACTACCTCTGTTACCTTCACCATTTAATCTCTGAACTAAAATTTTCTCACCTGAAAAATAATATTCTTTCAGAATTGTTACAACGAGGAAATGAGAATATATGCAACTATTTAACATTGGGTCTACTGCAAAGAAATACTCTATTTACAGTAATATCACTCTCATGATACATTTTACTTATATAATCATTTTCCCTTCTCTCCAAGAATTAAGTGCTTCTTAAAAATAAAAACTCTTGAAAATTACAATCTTTTTGTTTTCACTCTTTCTTTTAAGCACATTTGAGCTCCAGGGCTGGCATTCATTCATTCATTCATTCATTTATATATATATATATATATATATATATATATATTTTGAGACAGAGTCTCATTCCGTTGCCTGGACTAGAGTGCCGTGGCGTCAGCCTAGCTCACAGCAACCTCAAACTCCTGGGATCAAACAATCCTCCTGCCTCAGCCTCCCGAGTAGCTGGGTTTACAGGCACACACCACCATGCCCGGTCAATTTTTTATATATGTATTTTTAGTTGTCCAGCTAATTTCTTTCTATTTTTAGTAGAGACAGGGTCTCGCTCTTGCTCAGGGTGGTCTCGAACTCCTGAGCTCAAACGATCCATCTGCCTCGGCCTCCCAGAGTGCTAGGATTACAGGCGTGAGCCACTGCGCCCAGCCTATTTATTTATATTTTTGAGCCAAGAGTTTTGCTCTGTCACCCAGGCTAGAGTGCAGTGATGTCATCATTAGCTCATTGCAGCCTCAAACTCCTGGGCTCAAGTAATTTTCCTGTCTCAACTTCCTGAGTAGCTGGGACTACAGGTGTCCAGCACTGCGCCTGCCTAATTTTTTCTATTTTTTGTAGAGCCGGGGTCTCACTCTTGCTCAGCCTGGTCTTGAATTCATGAGCTCAAGCAATCCTCCTACCTCAGCCCCCCAGAATGTTGGGATTACAAGCATGAGCCACCACGCCTGGCCCGGCCATACATATTTTTAAAACTTCAGGTTATTGACAAATACCGATAAAAGATCCTACCCATTAATTTGTAATTTTAATTATTTAAAAATTAATTTATAGCAATGGATGTCAAAATCAATTTCTACTTCACAGATTTAACAAAAATAAAAATCTCATCTTCTGTTAATAGAAGCTAAGGCAATTTGCATTTATGATACTCCACAATACCTGATTTTTCAGCTTGTGGACAACTGAAGGCAAGGTATCAATTACCAGTAAACTTAATACTTCTAAATGTAGTCCTTACTAAGAACCTTCTTTTGCCCTGTTCTTTGCCCTACAGAGTGTAAATCCTCCCCTCTTTTCTACATAGCATGTTACATGTATCTCAGGTACTTACCAACGAAGATTTAATTAGCTCTTTACAGTAAAAGCCCCTCGAAGGTAGGTATAAGATCCTATTCATCTATTTAGTTTTTGCATTAACCACTACTGGTTGTCTCCCAAACAGCAAGTTCCTAATATTTTTCCAAGGATATGTAACTCATTTTAGATGGATGATCACGTGCTCCAGGAAGTGGGCCCCTCCCCTAGCTACAAAACATGAATCCAGAATCTAAGCTAAGTAATTTGTTTTTTTTTTTTTTTTTTTGAGACAGTCTCGCTCTGTTGCCCTGGCTAGAGTGAGTGCCGTGGCGTCAGCCTAGCTCACAGCAACCTCACACTCCTGGGCTCAAGCAATCCTTCTGCCTCAGCCTCCCGAGTGGCTGGGACTACAGGCATGCGCCACCATGCCCAGCTAATTTTTTTTCTATATATCTTTAGTTGTCCGATTAATTTCTTTCTATTTTTAGTAGAGACGGGGTCTCGCTCTTGCTTAGGCTGGTCTCGAACTCCTGAGCTCAAACAATCCGTCAGCCTCAGCCTCTCAAAGTGCTAGGATTACAGGTGTGAGCTACCACGTCCAGTCGTAATTTGGTTTTTCTTGTCCAGAGACTTTGACTTTGTGTTGTCCAGAGACTAAGAGGGTGTATGTATGTGGAGGACCTAGGGAGGGCCTAATGGGAGATTCTGAGAGAGATTTTTTCTCTCTGATAAAAGGCAATGAGAACTAATCTTTACTACTCTGCTTGGGATGTATGAGGGTATAATATTTAAACTGTGGCAGCCATATTGTGACCATGAGGTAACAGATGCAGAAAAGCAAAGCTGAAGATGATGGAACAGAAACACAAAATCTTATTCTTGTAAACAATGAGCCATTGAATGAACCCTTGAACCTCCTATCTCCAATATTATTATTATTAAGCTAAAAGTAAGTGTCCTTATTAGGTTTAGGTTAGGTTTTCAATTACTTGCAATGAAAAGCATCTCAGGTGTTACACAGTATACTCCGCCCCCACCACATTTCTTTTTTTTAGTATATGTGCTGCCGAAGCGAGCACAACACATTTCTTAATGGCTCATTATATTCACTGCTCATTATGTTTGCTGCTCTTGATTTTACATATTACGTATACATAAAAGTCATATATCTGTATGTATGACCTTTTTCCCTTTCATGTCATTGAGCATTGAGGATTCTAACATGCTTATTTTAAAGTAATATCTAAGTAGGCTGATTTTTATTTTGTCTTGAGTGATTATTGATTGTCTTTCTTAGGATTAGTTACATTTTCTTCAAGTGCTGTGGAATTTTGATTTGTAGGCTCAGCTCATGTGGAAGTCTTCCTGCTCTCTCCGCTTTCTAATCTCCACTCTTCTTTCCTTTTGTAATTGCTTCCACTACTTGGCCAAATTTGGGGCTCCAGGCCTGCGGTGGCGATAGTGGGATGTCACAAATCTACAAAGATCAATTTACACAGATGAGTTGACTCAAGACCTGTCTGCAATATAAGTTATAGTCCCAGGCACTGGTTGTTACTGCTTCTCAGTTTCAAGAGTGAGGAAACTCCATCCCAGACCTTGGTTTCATTACTTTGCAGGAGCTGAAATTTCTGGCTGCTTCTGCCCGCTTCCAGACCTGCAGCCCACTTTCTTCTTGTTTACAAATTCAGTACACTTATTTTGTACAATGTCTACATTGCTTTTGAACATGGCTGTGCTTTTAAATTTTCTCCATTTTCTACTCAAAAGCTTCAGAAATACACTTAATCTAGGTACTTCATAGGCTAACATTTTAAAGTAAACATACGTGAAAGAGCAAAGATGGCTTTGTGGACAACAGAAAGCTCTATGTCATGCACCATTCATTGGTAATAAATCCGAAGTGAATCTCAGAGTCCCAATGAATGAAATCAGATCTGTGTATTCTTCTGGATTAAAAGCAGAGAGCAGATTAGCAGCACTGTTCTGCCTTGTGCTGATTTTTATCCAGGTCCCAATTTCACGAGGTCAGAAGAAGAATGACATTGGGTCTGTTCACAAAATGCGGTGCCTATATAAAACGTACCCCATAAAACACCTTAAGATCCAGTCGGTTTAATATAAAATGTTTTTAATTGTTTTTGAAAACATTTAAAAAACAATTTTTGAGCACTTTCAATAAAAAAAGAGAACTGAAATGCTACCGCAATATTCAACTACTGTAGTTTCAGCAGGTACAACAGACAACAAAACACTGGGGAAATCTGACTTTTTGCACTAAATGAAACATGAAACAGGGCTTGTTTTTGTCATTTATGGTGTAGTAAAGCACATTATAGTACAAGACTATTATATGAACCTTAGATGCACTGCACAAAAAAAACACTTTCCTTCTTTTCAGTTCAAAAGTCAGTGCTTATTGCAATTATATGCAAAATTATTTACTTCATGAAGTCTTATCATGATAAACAGTATGCAAAATGTTTTAAACATCAAAACAATGAAAATAATCTGAGAAAAGAACATATTCAACAATAACTAAGCAGAATTAGTAAACATAAAAAAGTAAATAACTTGTGAATAACTATGCTTGCCTGGTTAACACTGAACCAGTTTCAAACAGCAAAGAAAAAAAAGAGTGGTTACAGGAATACCTAGTACTGTACAAGATAAGTCAATAACACTCATGCACATTTTGTGATCATGTATTAACATGGTGAAGCAAACTAAACTTAATTCTTCCTGCTGTAATATTCTCATGTAAGAGAATAAGAAATAGAAATATCTCATTGAGATCAATGCACATTGCTACATAAGACAATTTATCTGTCACTTTGATGACATTTTGTCTTTTCATAGTGAAACACATTTAAAAAGTTTAATCTGTGGACTGTATTGGTTGCATTTATCCTAAGAGATGTGCCTACCACAGGTTCAACAAATTTAGTGCAATATATGAACCCCAGAAAGTTTGCTGGACGAATTCAACCAAATTTAAAGAGTTTGCTGCAATACTGTACAGAGGTTTAAAAATCCTCCAGTCTTTATATTTTTATCAAAAAAGATTTCCATTATTTTTATATTAGTAGGAAGCTAATAATGTAAACAAGGGATTAGAATGGCCTCAAAATCTCCTTTTCAGAGTATCTCATATAGAAAGGCTCCCATCATTTTTTAAAAGAAATCACACAGTTTCCTTTGGGTATTGCATACTTTGGTGTGCAGTAGTGCTGTGTCTCAATGTACAGTGAAGAAATAACTAGCATCAAGAAAAAAATATCTAACAGATCAGTAAATCAAGATAACAGCAAACACACACAAATGCCAATAACTAGGACATATCAATATATAAACCTCTGAGCCAACCCTAGCACCATTTATTTATCAAAATATGTTAATACCCTACCTTGCAAATTTATTGAACAATGAAACTTTATTAAATTAAACCTTCATCACATTTGTCAAATATTCATTGATTGTAATCTTCTGATTGGCTTAAAGGAAAGCTTAGGTTCAAGCTAGCATAGCAAACAGTTTAATGTTAACTTTAAAAACAATGGCGATTTTAAAATTTCTTTGAAAGTGATCTTCAAACTCACTTAAATGGAGCTGTCAACTATTGAGGAGATCTGTGTCAACATGAAATTCATAAATAATTATTCATAAAACAAAATGGGAGCCATAGAGAGAAACATTTTAAAACAAATCCTGAGTGCTTCTTTTGCAATTGTGGTTATCACAATAAATAAATTAAGCAAGTAATAAAATGCTCCTCTTCTTCAAGTACTATTGATATCCCTTTTGTTTTATCAGGGATATAAAGATTTGTGGCTTCAGACCTTAGATGGTTGGTGTTCAGTTTTTGATGTCATCTCCTTCCTGCTTATTTGTTTTTCAAAGGGATCCCATGATCATATTGGATTACTATATTCAGGAGGAGTAAAGGAGTCAGTCACTAAATTGAAAAGGAAAAGAATTGATTACTAAAGACTATAATGAAAAATTTCAAAATAAATCTCAAATAGAATTTTAATATGTGCATGCAGCCATTATGATGAAACTAAGAAAATGCTTTTGTTTTCCTTCTAATTCCCCTATCTCAACTAACAGATAATAAAACATAAAACATTCTTCTAACATGTTTGTATTTATTTTATTAAATTACAATGTCTGGAGTTATTCACTTATTTTGTGTGTTTGCGTGTGCCTGGGTGTCTGTGTATGGTGTATGTGCTAGCTCCACATTAAAAATCAACAAAGTTCACAAATATAAATGGCTACTAGTTTTTCCTCTTAAAAATTTTAGTGCAGCTTTTGCTTTCCTTAAAGTAATATTTAATTTTCCATTATTTTCTCCTATTTAAGCCCTTCATCATGGGTGTAAATGGTACTGAAGCCCCAGAAAATCCTACAGAGATTTTTCATCCTACAGTAGCTCTATGCTTCAAGCCTAAATATTTATAATAACCTGAATATTATTCCTGTTTCAAGGAAGACCTTCTTGTCTACAGTTCACCTTAGCTATGATTTTATATCTAAAAGATAATGCCAACAACAAAATAGACTATACCTAAAATCGATGGTTTCTTCTAAATTCTGTGCATATGAACTGATGAATTAAAATGAACTTACACAAAATAAAGATCTAGACTGCTCTTGTAACAGTTTAATAGTCAATTGTTTACTAGCAAACCATGTGATTAAATGGGGAACATTATAAAATTTAAAATCTAATACTTGTTCTTCTACAGCCTACTGTCTTCAGAAACTTGTTAAGAACTGAGGCAAGTCTAACCATTTCCTACTGAAGAAGAAACCACTTCTGCAGCAAACGCTTTTAAAATGTCACAATTAATAGTAAGTGTTTCTGCTGCGGGAGGCACTTCCATTAAGACAAATACAATACATATGTCTTTAGATACAGTGTGCTACATATTATAAAACACAATTTAACCCAACATTTCAACAGTAGGATGGTCCTTGCTTTCTATCCATTCAAAACCTGATGAAGTCATAGAGTTCATGGATTCACTGCAAATTTGTTGAAACAATGGGTCATTCTTTAATTCTTCCAGTGTAGCTTCATCATCTTGTCCCTGCTGACGACCTGGATCAAACAGTAGATTTGGGTCTAAAGTGTTCAAATCATTGATGCTGCCTGAGAGCTCAGAAGACAACCTGATATCACTAGAGAAATCAGATGCAGTATTAGTGAGATCAGATGCTACCTGACCTACCAGCTGCTGGTTGGTTTGTAAGCTGTCTCCACTCAACAGATCTTTAACAGTGCTACTGAAATCTAATTGTTGCTCTCCAATTTCTGATTGTGCTTGATTATCTCCAGGAGAAAAACTGATCTGATCGGTGCTATTACTTTTGGTGAGGTAAGATGGTGTTTGGAATTCATAAACAGAAGTGCTGGAATCAATCATATTCTGTGGGTTGGCACTAGGAAAAACAGCGGAAGTTTCCAAAATCTGAGTGAGATTCATCCGGGCTGTGTAATTGGAGGGCAGGTTGTTCATTCCCAAACCTCTCATTGCATCATCATTGTCAGAATCAAGTTTACTCAACAAAACATTGGTTATTTTTTTACTGTTTGTTTGCTTCTGAAGAGCGTTCGGGAAGGCTGTCTGCATCATGACTGTCAATGGAACTGACTGACTTCTTTGAGCTATGTTGTTGGCACATGCATCTGTGTGAACATTTGTGAAAACATGAACTTCTGGGGTTACTGGACTTCCAAAGGGGGTCACATTAGATCGTGGGATATTAGATACTGGATAGAGGGTGCTTCCACTAAGATTACGTTGGCGATGAACAGCAGGGCTCACACTCCGGCACCTGAAGTTGCTGCTGGCAGATGAATTAGTTCCTTTATTATCAAGAGGGGCAGGGACTGCAAAACCCTCCTGTTTGTTGGTATTATTTACTGTGGCACCTTGCTGCTGCACAGGAGAGACAGGAGTCAAACGACCAAAATGAGTGTCATGATGTCTGGCTTGAGACTGATAAGACTGTCCAGGCACAGCAAAAGCATGAGGTTTCCTGAAACGGTCTTCCACTAGTTCCTGATAGCTTGGGAGAATGCCATGGCCAGAAACCGAGGAGTTACCAACCCCACTATACCCATTATTCATCCATTCGAGCTTGGTTTTGTCAGGGTGTGTGGCCATGGGTCTTTGCATTGGTTTCACAGGGCTACTTGAGACAATGCTGGCATCATGATATGCCATGCTGGAGCTTATTGGGGTGAATGCAAATGGATTTCTGCATTCGACAGGGCTGGGAGGGACGCTACTGCTGCAGTTAGAATGTGGAGTACCGATGGGTGTATGTCGGCTACTTCCTAAAGCACTATCCACAGGTGTAGTCTGGGCGAGCCTGGAGCAAGGGCTCTCCCGTGATAGACTCTGAGACCCCGCAATCATTTCAGAGGTTGGGGTTGGGGTTGGGGTTGGGGTTGGGGTAGGAGTGGGCGTGGGTGTGGGCGTGTGGACAGGAGTGCCATTGCTGTGGATGGGATGATAGAAGTGGGTGCTGGAGGTGTGAGATGACATTGGAGCTCCTGGAGTTACTGACTGACTCTGAAGTGTCATTCCCAAGCAGTTACTGTAAGAATGCGAATTGTTCATTGACATTTGCTGCTCCATAAGCACTAGCTCTTCCACAATACTATCTTGTGTAAGTTCATCATCAAAAGGAAAGTAGCTTTCATTTGTCTGGGAAACAGAAGGCTCAAACTCCTTCAGTTCGGACTGCAGAGGTAACTGATCTGAAGAATGTGCTTGTATTTGATTCAAAGAAGATTCTTGTATCTGGCTATGTAGCTGCTGGGTATACGTTTCCTGTGGCATTCCTTCTAATTCCCAAACGGATTTCTCTAAGTCATTGATATCAGAGTGCTCAGGAATTGTCATAACACTGACATCTTGCTGTTGTTCACAGCTGGCAGACATAAACTCAGAATCCTTAGTGATTTGTTGCCATTCATTTGGATTAAAGCTGCCATCTGATTTTGAGTCACTGTCCAAGAGAAAGACACTTCCTTCAAGTTTTACTTTTATATCTGGAGATGATGATGGTGTTGTTTGCTGTTCCAAAGCTGAATCACTGGTAATAAGAGCAGAAGAGTTCAAGGGCTGATTTGCCACCATGTGTGAACTGACGTTTATTGATACCTTGCTAGGAATCTGAGCACCTGCTGTTGAACTTTCTGTTCTCCCTGAATGTGGAACCTTTTGGTCCTTCTTAACACCGCCTGGTTTCTGACCTTCTGTGATAATCGCAGAAAGCTGTTCCACAACCGGTTTCTTTACAGGAGGCACCTGGGACTCTTGCAATGTAGAAGACAGTCGTTTTCTTGGACTTTTAGTGCATAATTTAGGGTCTTTATTATTTATTGAGTCACCATTAGATGGTGAGCTGGTGCTGGTGAAAGTTAAGTTCTGAGAAGCAACTGAGAGAGAGACAGTGCTTTGATTATTGCCTGTTGACGTGCCTGGCAGAATTTCATTACAGTGACTTTTACATTTGGTCCTCTGGTCACAGACCTTAGTTGCTTTTATTTCAATGATACCTTCATTTGAAGGTTTCTGCACTACTCCATCTGTATTACTTTTCGGACCCAAAAGGGCACTAGGCGTTGTTTGGGGAGCTTTAGCCCCATCAGAGTTCTCTTGGCACTGTACAGGGTGCTCATCTGATGATGTTTCAGGTTCCATTTTGACTTCCACAGCAGATGTTCCCCCAGCGCTGCTGCTTCGGGACCCGGGAGACTGAAGTGAAACAACAGAACCATTCTTGATCTGTGGAATGCTCCTCGATTCTTCTGCTGTTCCTGCAGCACTGTTGACTGAGGCAGAATGTTTAAGAGCGGCACCGCTGTTGCTGGGTGTGAGGGATATTGCTGTCATTTTCACCACATTCAGAGAACTCATGTGTGAGGCAGGTACAACAGCAGTTTTGATGGGGCTACTAGCAAAGAGGACGGTAGTTGGAGAGCGGATGGTGAGCGCGCTGGTGTTGGCTGGTTTGGGTAAGATCTGAGGGTAACGGTGCCGGGCAGAACGATCCCCACCAGGACTGGCTGGAACATTCTGAGGAGTCTTTGGTGCCTGTTTCACAGACTGCATGTGCTGAGTGACCACTTGTACATTGAGGGGAAGAACTTTGCCATCAGAAGAACTCATTGGACTTGGTGAAGTTACCAACTGTCTGGTCCGCTGGACCTGTTAATAAGGTAGAAAACAGAAAAGCAGATTTAAGAAGTCCGGGATATAAATAGTAATTCATATACCTATATGTTTTTATGGAATTTATTAAATGTGAATGTTAAAAAGAAAAAAACAGACAGTTCCTATGTTCAAAGAGAGTTCTTCTAGATCAGGTTCTATACAACCAAACACATAAATATTATAACAAATGCAACTATATTGCAATATAGTTATAAAATATAACAAGAAAGAAGAATATTAAGTCATTTTTCAGTTAACAAGACTAATAACTTCACACTTGTGATGAATACTTGCTGAAACAATGATTGAAGGAGGTTATAGGAAGAGGAGATAAAATCTTCAAGAAACATATAACAATAAAGGTATCTATTGGAATTTATGTCAAAAAGATGACTTACTCATAAGGGAAACTGTCATATAATGGGTCTACCTTGGACTTTAGTAACTAAACCACCATGAATAAGGGCCCAAACAAGACTACTAACTACTCAAGTTTGCTGTATAGTGAATAGTGTGGTTCTCCCAGGTATTTCAAGTTTTAATGGCATGATAATAATGATGATAGCAAGAATAAGAAAAACAAAGTTATCTCCTTAATAATATTATCAATAATAACATAAAGTACCACTTTACTCTGGCATGACGCACTCTCACTTTAAAAGCTCCTTCATCATAACCTTAGTTGTGTGAGATAGGAAAGGAGACCATTAACCTCTATTTGCAGATAAGGAAACGAACTAGCTATCTAAAGGATCTACCCAAGGTCCTGTTACTATATCCAACAAGCCACAGATAGGCCTTTGTTAAAGTATTATCAATATACATTATCATTTTGTTCATCTCAATGTTAAAAAGTTTAAACAAAAAAAAGTTTGCAATTATATTATCTTGGCTCAGCCAGGAATGAAACAACTCTGAAAATGACTCATTATTACATATAGCTCTGACTAGTTACGTGCATACTATCTATGTCTTGAATCTTTGTATTTTCATGTATATTCATTTTATAACTCACATTGTAATCAACAACATACATCCTCAATGAAAAGACAAATGACTGAAAGGGAATCTGTCTGTGGTCACAGAACCAGTTTATGACTGTGTCTATACCTATACTTGCCTCCTTCTCATCTGCCACTTTTAATTAAAAGATTGATTTCCCATCATCCCAGTAAGGCCAAACACTATGTAATGATATTACCGGAATGGGACTAGGGACAGCTGCCACAACGATACCAATAGGTTGAGGAGAAAGGATTGCAGGATTTCCATTAGGAAGATTAGTCACTCCATTGGTTGTAGCGCCTTCTGATTTTTTTGCTGAGGATTCTCCGGGCAAAGGGGATTGTAGTTTCTGTTCTTGCTGCTTCTTTTGGATTTTCCGTTGCAACTGCTGTTTAGCATCAATAGGAGATGGCAAAGTCTTTACCTGAGGCTGAAAGGAATTACTTTCAGCTGTAGGTATAAAAGCAGAAGGCTGGGTAATTCCTTTAATTCCTGAAAATAAACAGAAAGGAAAGCTAAAATAAATACTCTTCCTTTATAGAAAGCAGTTACAACTCAATTTCTTTGAATATGTAGCCATCTACTGGGCAAAGCAACAAAAACAGCAAATTTTAACTAACAATTTCTTTATAAAGCTTAAGTATTGCACCAATTCACAAACATTTCTCAATATGGCTTTAACTGTCATTTAAAAATGTAGTTCAACTCAGGTGACAGTTTCAATTAAACCAACAATAACAGATTATTTTGAAAAGAGTAGCTATATGATAAATGTGCAGAAGCTAAGATAAATAAATGTCAAGATAGCACTTTTACATTTTATCAGATATAAGCAAATTCTCCCCCTTCTCTAATTAGAAAGAAATTCATGCATTTTCATGATTTTAACATTCAGCCCACAGGTGCATTCAAAAAAATTTGCTGAAACCACTCCATATCTTAGAAAAAATTTGTATGAGGAAAACAAGTTTTTAATCTTACCAGAAATTCATAAAAGCAAGTACTACTATTTTAATTCCTACTATATAATTATTCCAGTATGGCCTAGAGGAAATTTAGAAGCAGAATTTCTCAATAAGACTAAGGTTAAGATATTCCAAAAAGTGTCACTGAGAAAACTTTTTAAAATATTAGTAAGATAAACACTGAAAAAAGAAATGTTAAAATAAAATTTAAATTTCAAAAATTGATTATGTAATAAAATTAAGTTTTAAAAAAGCTCATTCCACAATTGGGATGTGGCATTAAGATCATTAGAAAGTAAGCCGTGGTCAGTCAAAACAGTGAAAAGAAAGGGGCCGGAAACACTACCCTACTGGGACACCTTGCCCGTCCCCTTCCTTCCCCATCCCATCTCTGCTTTTCATCATTCTAGTTAATAGCAACGACTTGGCATGTGTGGGGGTGGGGTGATCCAGAAAGAGAGAAAGAGGAGACTGTAACACTCTCCCCACACTCACTCCTTAATAATCCCTCATCTTTTGCCTCCCTCTTAAAATGACTTAAGTACTAGTTTTCCTCTAAAATCCAGTTCCTATTGTTCTGGTCCCTCCCAGCCCTCAGTCTCAGGTCTGGCTTCTCAACACCTGCACTCCAGAGAGCCTCTGCCAATGGCTCGCAGCTCGGCTGTTTTATTCCTCCTGCCAGGGTTTCTAGACAGGAATGAGTTCCAAGCAGCTGACTTACAAAAGGACATTTGTAACACAACCTGTTCTTAATATGGAGTCTATATTTATAAAAAAACAAATTCATCTTCAAAGGATGAAAATTAATCTACTACCAAGGATATTTTTTGAAAAATGTAGTCAGGGCTGGGAACAGAATTCCAAGAGAGATTCTAAAAGTGTTTTGAATAATGGCATAATTGGTAAAGTATTTAGCCTCCCAGGCTGATTGCTTTCAAAAAGGGAAAATACCTGTTTATAAATGTAATTTTTAGTACTTTTGTTAAAAAAAACCCCACACCTTTATTTACACTTACACCTTAAAAACTCATTCATTCAATTCAGTCAACATTTCTTTCAGTCAGATTTTGTGAATGATATGAAAAATAAGAAAGACAGATGTTTCTTTTCCCATAATGCCTTCTAAGTCCTCAACCCACTGAAGACGTCTTCTAGGTGTCAGCAGGGACAGCAGAAAGAGAACAGAGAGAGTTGAAAGGTCCATACTTTCTAAAGCTCGTTTTGTCAGAAGATAAGAAGACAGTACGATATAATTGAGTTAAACTGGGCATTGGAGACAGACAAATCAGGATTCAAATCCTGGTCCCACTACTTATTTGCCCATGGACAAGTTATTAATACTTAACCTCCTGGAGTCTGTTTCCTGATCTGTAAACTGGGAATAAATAACACCTATATTACAGGACTCCTGGGGGGAATTAAATGAGGTAACATAGTGAGAAATCTAGCTAGTACTCTCCTGCTTGTAAATATAATGAACAGATTTAGGTCATACGATTTACATGTAGACAGAAAAAACTGTGACTAGCTCTTGTAAGAGACTGTTTATTTGAAATAGGTCCTCAACTGGCCATAAAATGAGAGGACAGATTACACTTACACTTACACACACACACACACACACACACACAGAGACACTTAAAGCTTTTGATAAAATGTAAACTGAAAGAAAAGTGGTTTACTGTTAAAATGTATAAGTTATGATATTTTGAAAAAGTTAATTAAGAGACTATAATTCTGGCAGGGATAAATCTATTGTAGATTTAAAAATATTTAGATTTAGGCTAGACACAGTGATTCATGCCTGCAATCCTAGCATTTTGGGAGGCTATGGCAGGAGGATTCCTTGAGGCCAAAGGTTCCAGACCAGTCTGGGCAACATAGTGAGATCCTGTCTCTACAAAAAGCACAAAAATTAGCTGGGCATGGTGGCATGTGCCTGTAGTCCCACCTCCTCAGAAGGCTGAGGAAGGAGGATCCCTTGAGCCCAGGAATTCGAGGTTACAGTGAGCTATGATGATGCCACTGCACTTTAGCCCAGGCAACAGAGTGAGACTGTGTCACAAAACAAAACAAAACAAATTTAGATTTAACATTTAGAAGAATTGTCCCTGGAACAACAAGTTACATGTTAATATGTTTTTCACAGAATTCATAATTCCCTAGAATTACAATAACTTATTCATTCTTCTTTAGGTTTATAAGGTATGAACAAAATAAGATATTTAAAAAACTTCATCAAAACTGATACTTTACACAGCTATTATCTTAGGAGGAAGTCATTTATTCCAACAATACTGTCAATTCCAAAAGTTCCGCCTTTAATGAAAATACGCACTTCAGTGCATATTAAAAAAAAATCACTCTTGCTATTTTATAATAATGCTTCGTGGAGTTTATTTTTTTTGAGACCAAGTTATCTGTCACAGTGTCCAAAGATCATTTTATTTATAAATACTGCTTTCTTGGAAAGGAATCTAACAAGGAATTTTAAAATTTAATCTTATTATTTTACTTCTAATATTTACCAATTTAGATACACATGTACTTAAAAGTACATATACACACATTCCTTAAATTTAAAAACAGCAATGGAAAAATTAATAAAATATCAGCTGAGGAATCTATAGTTTCATATTCCAGCAAAGCAATATATAAAATACAGTATTAAGCTTTATAATGAAAGAATTATCATTATTATTATTACTATTATTATTTTGTTGGCTCAACAAACATATCCAAATGTAGTGTTAAGTGGAGTAAGAGTGAACTCTTACAAATACTAAAAAGATCAGTTCTTTGGTCAAACTGTTCTTTTGCTACCAACTCCAAATATAGAGACACTTCTGTCAGTTTTAGTTTATTAACAACTTAGTACCTGCTGGTGCTGCTGCCATTACAGTTAGAGCTGCCATTGACTTGGTGCCTATATAGTGACTTTTTACAAGGAAGCGGGCTAATTCCAAGACTGTGTCAAATGGTTGGCTTAACACTTTCTGGGCCCACTCACACACAAGACGGCAAGCAGAAGAGATAACTTCCTCATCAATATTTTGAAGCTGCCCAGAAGGTTCAGCTCCTTCCAACTAAACAAAAAAAAAAAAAAGGAAAAGTTAACTTTAAAAAGATTACAGAAATTAAACTGACACACATTCAAGATATGTACTCTTCATTAGGAGACACGATCTAAACCTTCTGGGTCAAAGCAGGGCGAACTGACCTGTTGGCAGATATGTAAGGGCTTTGCAAATAAGAGACCCATACCCATCAGGGCAGAGCAGTCAGCAGTATTGTGAACATAACATTTTAAATGGTTGTGAAACATATATATGAAGACTAATAGATATTTTGAATCTTTCTAAAAACTTTTCTAACTTTAATAAAACAAACTATGTCAGCAACCATATTTTTTCTTTAAAATTCATATTATACATATTACTCTATGACTTACTTTTTCCCCTCGACTATACACACATACATATAGTCAATATATATCATGGACTTATCTAAAAATCAGTAACTTTAGATATTTGTTCCCCCAAAGTTCATGTTGATGTAGGTCACATATGCCAATATTTTTCAGTCACTGAGGGATTTTTTTTTTCCCCTCATTTACTTTTGTCCCTGGTCTTATCCAAATGAGACTCTGTAGGAGGCATTTCATTGTTGATATAAAGGTAAAATTCTACTTTTTAAAAGGAAAAGGCAGAATTCTTACCCCATCTCCAGTTTTGTGAAAGTCAAGGTTGGGCAGTGTTGGCATATGAACAAAGGCTTTTTTTCTTAGTCCACTGTAGCAATACGTAATAAATAGTTAAGGTCTAAAGTACTCTAAATTAAATGACCTGCTTATACAGACAGCACTTGAGAAGTAACCATATATGAAATGAGAATAAAATCAGCCTGAGATAACATCTATTTTCTGAATTCTTCAGTAAGAAAAACCTTAACAGTTGAAACTTGAGATACTTTTACTCTTTTGAAACTGGAATAGTCCTTGTAGAATGTTAAATATTACTGTCTTAAATGAAATGATTCTCATCTGTTATAAATTTTATGAATAAATGTTCCTAATATGCTGTGCCAGCCACAAGTAACAAACAGGTCAGAAGGAAAGGAATAGCCAGATGGAAACCTGGCACAGAGAAGGGAAACTTTAGCCCAAGGCACTGGGACAAAAACAACTCTTAAGAGTGTCACAAGGGCTTTAACCTTTTCATTTCTCTTTTTCCACTGAAACACACAGGATTATCACCTGTAACATGCCAAAAACACATCAAGACATTTTTGTTCGTATTCAGGAAACAAGGACAGGTCATGCAATAAGTGGTTAGAGAACACCTGGAATCAATTTAGAAAAATCGCTTTTCTCCTTTCCCTTTCCTCTCATCTCCTCCATAGTAGCTAATTTTATGCTTTGAAAAGCGGCTGAAAAGCTAAGCAGGGAGAAAATGCATGCACTTCTATCTAGCATGATACAGAGACTCTCTATTTTACACTCTACTTTCAAGAGCAGAAGGAACTTCAATAAATTCTTAATTTTCCTTACTTCTGTTTGCTCCTATTTCTCTATCACAAGAGGGAGCTTTTCTATGCCTTGGCTTTAATCTTAATACAGGTTTTAAATGGCTGGCTGAAAAATACTTTAAAGCAAACACTAATCTTTCAGTATGAGTTCCACAATATAGTTTTTTGCCAAAGAGATAGCTTATGTTTCTAAACCAGGGGAAGGAAAGAAAGTAAGCTAACCTCTTTCTCCACTTTTATTATTTTAAAATTGCTGAATGTATGGCGGGTCTCAATAAGTCTTACTATTAAAGCAAAGGAGATCAGGCCATTAATAATACTGCACAGTGATAGAGTAAGGTAAAATCTATCACAATCCTAATATAAAAATGAATCATTATTTGCTATTTCTCTTGCAGTTTGATAAATAGCTGAGAAAATAACATTTGTAATTATTCCACTAAGTCCTTTTGAGTTGCTTATGTTTGTTGATTTAAATTTATTTCTAAATATAGTTGGCAGCTGAGCTACAACAAATGTTTTATAAGTGAGAACGTAAAGAGATTATTAAAACCACTTTGGTAAAGGATATTTAGATTTGCCTCTCGTGCCCAAACGACGTGCCTTCATGTTTGGAAAGACGTTTTTCATGATCTTTCCAAAATCAGCAGCACTTAATGGATGGTAACCAAGATTGTCACAATAGCTCCTGCAAAAGAAGGATGGACCAATTTAGAGAGTAACAGAATTTATAATTACATAGCATGGTGCTATTTCAACACAGTTTGATCCCTTTGACAAAGTGAAGCAAAGGATCTTTAATTTACCACAATTTATACGATCATTACTCTTTGGAGATGCATGTTAACTCAGGTTTAGTTAGCTGGTTTCACCTTCAGGGTATGTAGTACTGTTTTCAATAGCATTCAAGAAACGTGAAGAAGATATAACATTGGTACAAAGTTTTCCAACTACAATCTGAAACGAATATATCCAGCTCAACCAGTAGGGCTATAATTTTCCATGTATGTATTAGGCTCACATACTGGGATAATTTCCCATATATACATCATGCACCTCAGACATTAGAGACAACACTACCACATGGTTTAAAATTTAGAAACATGATATCTTAGAACTAAAAGGGACCTTAGGAATCATCTACGCCAGTATTCTCATTTTACTGATAAGGGAAAAACACCAAGGCAGATTAGAGAGGTTCCAAAGGTCCCGCATTCTCCTCTCACTAACTCCACTACCCCTAGTATTGCCTGGGAAAAAAAAGTGACTTTGTAAGGCAGTAACTTCAAGTGGGATCAGGAGATAAGCCAAGTCTTAACTATTACTGGAATTAGGTGTTCTATTTTTCTTTAGAGCTGCCAGTCATATAAAACGCCAGTCCTCTAAAGTTCAGCAGCAGATCAAGGTCATTATCTTGTTCTGGCTGCCAAGGCCTTTCTCATAACTGTTGGCCTTTGGGAGAACCACTACCCGGGAAAGAAGAGGAAGTCAGAGAAACTATCCTCCTCTCACCTCTCATTCAGCATCCACCAGGACAGCTTCTTGATGAAGTCACGCACTGGAGAGCCCAAGAGAGACATTTAGGATGAAGAAAGAAGTGAAAAAAACTGGGAGGCATGGCAGGCAGGGTGTAATGGAAACAAGAAATTGGGTCCTTGTAGACTACTGAATATCCTGACAACATTTCTGAAGTGACCTGAGCTCAAGATGTCAAACTTGGGAGAGATTCAGGAGAAGGCAGAGACCCCTGGGTGACTTAATACACAGAGTATTGGGGTAGGTCTGGAGACAATGGTATTTTTCTTGGTTGTCCCTTTCTTATCCCCACAACGAATCCCACAAGGGAGGGTAGAGGGGGAGGAGTTGCCCAGCACATTCCCAACAATGCTGATGTGTAGGGAGAAGGAAAAGGGAACATGTATTGAAAATTTCCGATATTGGAAGTATTAGCTACCTTATATTTACATTGAGACTAAATGTGCTACCTTCGAGTGGTTCGGGGGTCAAGGTACGAAGTGAAAGGGTCACTATTTTTGGGTGCTGACAATGGAAACGAGTTGCATCAAATCTTAACAATTTCAGTAGCAAGTTAAAATAGTCATCTTTAGGGTCCAAACTAGCACAGAAAGAAACTGTGAATAAAATGAGGTTCTTTTGCACCTTAGGGACTTGACACATGTTGGTTCCTCTACCTGGAACATTATTTCCTTTTTCTTTTTTTTTTTTTTTGAGACAGAGTCTCACTCTGTTGCCCTGGCTAGAGTGCCGTGGCATCAGCCTAGCTCACAGCAACCTCAAACTCCTGGGCTCAAGGGATCCATCTGCTTCAGCCTCTCGAGTAGTTGGGACTACAGGCATGCGCCATCATGCCCAGCTAATTTTTTCTATATATTTTTAGTTGTCCAGCTAATTTATTTCTATTTTTTTAGTAGAGACGGGGTCTCGCTCTTGCTCAGGCTGGTCTCCAACTCCTGAGCTTAAACGATCCTCCCGCCTTGGCCTCTCAGAGTGCTAGGATTACAGGCGTGAGCCGCCGCGCCCAGCCGAACATTATTTTTATCTTTCAAGTTTATGCTTAAATTTTATGGTTTTGAAAGGGTCTCCTCTGACTGCCCTATCTTAAACTGTGCCCTCCTGCCACGCCCTCACCATATTCCCTATCAGTGTACTCTGTTTCTTTTCCTCTCGTGATTTATAATTATGGGACAGTTAATTTACTTGTTGTTTGTCTCCTTCATTACACTACGTTCAAACAGGACAATGATCATATCTAACAGGTTTGCCATTGTATTCTCAGCAACAGACACGAGATTCATAAGTCACATTAAGCCCACCTGTACGTTACATCTAAAGCAAAAAAAATAAAAAAACCTCCACAAAACAAAACAACACTGTCCACTTGTTCCTATGCTAGCACTGGCAGATGGGCCTCAAAACCTGAAATCAAATCAAGAGAAGCAGGGTAATGAGGCTTCCGAGAGACAATATATCCATTCTACTCTCCCTTTGTGATTCAGATTTTGATGTTTTTTTCATTACCTTAGTACACTAAAAGTTTTTACTTTGGCAGAAGGGGTAGGAGAAAGGTTGGCAAAAGGATTAATGTTAAGTATTGTTGATCTAAAGAAAGTGAGGCAAAATTAATGCAGAGTTTATTTGGGCCAAGGTTGAGGACTGCAGGTGGGCAAACACTGGAAAGGGCTTCAGGGAGCAAAGGAGAGCTCAAGTTTTTAAATAAAGAAGGATGAATTAGGAGAGCGGGCAATTACAAAAGTTGTCAGGAATTCCCAATTGTTTACAGAAATAACACTGATTAGTGTCTGGCTAGACATTGTTGAACTACAGGGTATGAGTTATGGTTTCCAGCATATGACACTGTTAGGTTAATTTATGCCTACTTGGTGGTGACCCTCAGTCTAAAGTCCTACAGCAGCTGGGTCCTTAGCTCAAGGGAGGAGTGAGACGTGACTACTGTCACATTTCAATGCCTTTCTGGGCCTGATAATTTAAAGGGGCCCACATTCCTCAGGAAATTTCTTTTCTTTCTTAGTATCAGGATGACCAATACAAAATTTGTTTTTCAAATACAATTTATATTGAGTGGTGACTTCACAAAATGATCATACAATTTGACCTGGTTTTTTATTCCACCTTTGGGAAGGATGAATTTTTTTTTATAATGACCTTATCTTCAAATACTCTAAAGTGGCTAAACATTAGAAGTATTCTGTAGACATATACACAGCTCAAATTACTCCTCCTGAATCAAATAGTAGGTAATGTTAGAATAAAACTGCTTAGGAGTCAAAATTTTATACTTTGACACCTCACATGTCAAAAAGAAAAGAAAAGGGAGCTTCAGTGTGAAAACAACACCCAGAATAGGTCCTTGATTTAATTTTGTGAAATCTTAGAATTGGAAATAAATCCAGAAGTTACATAGTTCAACTTCCTGTCAAATGTAGAAATGGTCATACTCCTAAATGATGGGTTACCTGAACATTTCCCTGATGAGGGCTCCTAATTTATTTTTTATTTTTTTTAATGATTCTGTTTTAAATCTAATTTAGTAAGTATTTATAGAGTATTTATTCATAATTTTGAAACAAGTGCTATATAGTAAGCCATAGGTCACTCTAGGCCATGTGGAGATCTTGGTTAGTTTACATCTCATTTTCCTGCTTCATAACTTTAACTGCAGCTTGGTCAAGCAAGATATGGTGTCAATTAACACCTAACTCAGCATCAGATTATATTTATGTAAGATTTATAAAAGGGTGAGGAATAAAGAATGTTCTGTTAACAGGATAACTAACACTCTAATGTCATTCTTAAAATGAGATCATTTGGGTTTTTCCTCTTGCTCTTTATTTAAAAGTATTTTTTTTTAATCGTTGGTAAATAATTTTATTTGGTAGGCAAATTTTTTCCAAAACATGAGCCCAGGCAAAGAAAAACTATGATAATGAAACACATCCCTGTCAGCGAAAATATGGGCACCACTAGCCAAGGTGGTCTATAACTTCACACTCATGTTATATGGTTCTCCATAATTCACCTCTTATTTATTTGTCTGTCTTTTCAGAGTTTCTGGAGAGTGACTAGTTATATACAGAGTTTACCTCATCTTTTCTCCTATTGTACTAGAATTGCCTAAAACTTCCTTGAGGGAAGATTTCATGTTTTATTTATCTCTTACACAGTGATTTGTGTTAAGGACCATACCCTGAAGTTTATAAATTAATAGAAAGCCATAAACTTTAGAGGTATTAATTAATCATTATTGCAAGAACAAGTGGTAGACCGACTCTGTTCGGGGCTAATTATTCATATTAGCTAAAAGCATTTTTTAAGACTGAATTAAGCCTAATGTTCAACATGATCATAAACACATCACTCAAAATCCACAGTAGCAATTCAATCTTTAATGTTTATTGATACAAAAAATATAAACAAAAATATCATAAAAGACTGGTGGCAAAATAATAGTCACAGGATACCTAACTATATTTGATATTTTCTGAGTGCTTTGTGTTACCTCATTTAATTCTGCCAACCGCATTCAGACAGGTGTTTTTATTAAATTCATTTTGTAGATTGCACAGAGAGGTGCATCTGGAAATGATCTAGTCTAGTCTAATCCACTTACCTTACAGATGAGGCACTTTTATTGCTAATTAATGACTATAAACATACTAAATGTTTGGAATGCAACCAAAATTACACTATAAAAATTTTTTCTAATATTTATCAGAAGAATTTATTAAGACTTATCAGTTTTCTATTAAAAGCCCTCTTCTTACTTAGATCCACATTGTTATTTTGGTAAGTCTTAGCATTCATGTATTATAAATGACAATAAAAGATATGGGAATTTAGGGAGGTCCCAAAGACATGGTAGATTTACATTCCCTTTAAAGTATTAATGAAACAATATATTTGCTAGGTAATCTGGAAGACATATGAGGTAAAAGTAATATGGTTAAATATGTAATTAGCTTGAGCCTTAGAAGTGGAAAGGTTGTTAAAATCCTCCAATATTTTTAAGGAGTAATTAGGTTCTGAGACTCTGGAGAGAAAACTCTTTGAAAGTACCTGAACTTGACCACAAGGAAATTTGTCTTTTTCATGTTGTTCCCTGTTCTGGGCAGAACAATGACACACAGCTGAGTCTGAGGCATAGCTAACGTCTACTGGGCTCTGGCATTTGGCAATGAACACTAGAGAATACTGCAAAAGTGCACAGTGTAATGTATGTGATGGCTTGGGGTCTCAGAGGATAGAATGTCTGTAGAAAACTGCATAAAAGTCTATTGGTCAGCTGTGGTATCTTCTAGTCTAGGCCCTGATGAGAAAGTTAAAGTTATTATTAATAGTAGTACTATTAAGCCAAGCTTAAACTAAGACAATATGTCACCTTTGAAATTCACTTGATAATACTTATTTTTGTGGTAACTAGACACTGAACAATATATCTGAAAGATTACTTTGTTTGAAGTCAGTAAAATTAAACAATTAAATTATCACATATATATAAAAAATGATCAAGTATGACCCTCTTAACTAGGACTTGCCTTTCCTTTCCATCATTTTGGTTAATAATCCTATAAAAAAGATTCAGGGAACCATGATTGACAGGTTAAGGACGATACCCTGAAGTTTATAAATTAATAGAAAGCCATAAACTTTAGAGATAGTCATCTGATAAATCCTCAGTATTTTAAAAAGAAATTTGTGTCCTTATTTAATCACAGTAAAAAGTAAATTTCTCACTATTGCCTATGAAAGAGCCATTTAAAACAACTATTCTGCCAGGTGCAGTGGCTCGCGCATGTAATCCTACTACTTTGGAAGGCTGAGATGGGAGGATCGCTTGAAGCCAGGAGTTTGAGACCAGCCTGGGTAACATAATGAGACCTGCCTCTATGAAAAATTTAAAAAATTAGCCATACAAGGTGGTGCATGCCTGTAGTCCCAGCTACTAGGGAAGCTGAGGCAGGAGGACTGCTTGAGCCCAGAAGTTTGAGGCTATAAGTGAGCTATGATTGTGCCACTGCACTCCAGCCTGGGTTACAGAATAAAACCCTGTCTCTGGAAAAAACAAAATAAAACAAACAAAAAAAGACTATTCTTTTGGTCAATTTGTTTAAAAAAAAGATTTTTCGTTTGGTCAATTTCATTGGTTTTTCTCCTTGTTTGTTTTCTGAGGCTCTGTCACCCAGGGTGGAGTGCAGTGGCCTCATCACAGCTCACTGCAGCCTCAAACTCCTGGGCTCAAGCAATCCTCCTGCCTCAGCCTCCCAGAGTGCCAGGATTGTAGGTGTGAGTCACTGCGCCCAGCCAGTTATTGTTTTTTTTAAGCAAAGACACATATATACATATATATGATACATATGTTGATCACACTCTGCATGTACTACAAGCTTTATTTGTACATTTATTTTCATTTTTGAATTGCCTCAGGTCTTCCTTGTTTTAAATTAACTGCATATAAAATACTCAGATTATATGAATATAGACAGTAACCACCTATACACTATGAATTAACAAAAACACTGAAGAAGACATTGACCCAATGAATTCCTGATTAACCACCTCTCTTCTCTGAATTTCCATCCAAATCCAATTACATTACACTTAGTTCTTCAACAGTTGGGAACACTTCTGAAACCATATTAGTAAAAGGATAAATTCAAATTTTAACAAGGTTGTATATGTTAAAAAAAAAAAGCCAACAGATTCCAACATCATCTAGTGTGATCGTAACATTTTGTAGATGAGAAAACTAGGGAACAGAGAGGTAACGATGATTTGCAAGGGTAATTAATAAGTTGTTCTTTATATTACTGATGACTCAAGCAGAATTTTATATAATAGGCACTCAATACATATTTGTTGACTGGTGGCAGTACATTTACAAAAGTTTCCTTCTGAAGAACACTGATCAGTCCTCAATTTAATTTCCTGTATAAGATTATAAATACATATAATTATAATGTTCACAGTATGACATTCTTATAGAATCTTTGTCAGCAGAAAATGACTAACAGCTCATATTCCCAGTACAGTCTGGTGGTCACTGAAATAAACATAACATAGCTAGGAGCTCTCACAAAGCCTCATCCCAAAGAACTGTCATTATTTTGCTTGTGTGGTAGTTTCCCTGGAAGACCCCACCTGATACAGAGGAACAAAAAAAGACATTAGACATATAGAAAACAAATAAAAAAAGTAGCAAATGTAAACCCTACCTTATCAGTAATTACATTAAATATAAATAGATTAAATTCTCCAATTAAAAGGCAGGGATAAGCAGAATGGATTTAAAATAAAATGTGATCAAGTTATATGTTATCTACATACCACATACATACTGTAGATTCAAAGACACAAACAGGTTGAAAGTAAAATAATAGGAAAAGATATAGCATGCAAACAGTAACTGAAAGAGGACTGCAGTGTTTTTTTCTAATATCAAAGAAAAAAATTATAAGACAAAAACTTACAAGAGAGCCCCAAAACTATAAATGTTGACATGGATGTAGAGAGATAGGAACACTCATACACTGCTGGTGGGACTGCAAAGTAGTACAACCTCTGTGAAAAGTAATATGGAGATACCTCAGAGAGCCATAAGTAGAACTACCATTTGATCCAGCAATCCCATTACTGAGCATCTACCCAAAGGAACAAAAGACATTCTATAAAAAAGACATCTACACTAGAATGTTTATAGTAGCACAATTCACAATTGCAAAGATGTGGAAACAACTGAAGTGCCCATCAATACATGAGTGGATTCGTAAAATGTGGTCTATGTATTCCATGGAGTTCTACTCAGCCACAAAAAACAATGGTGATCTAGTATCTCTTGTACTATCCTGGATAGAGGTGGAGCCCATTCTACTAAGTGAAGTATCACAAGAATGGAAAAACAAGCACCATATGTACTCGTCATCAAAGTGGTATTAACTGACTTAAATGACCAATACTTAAGTGCACATAGAGTAGTAACATTCATTGGGTGTTGGGTAGGTGGGAGGGGGAGAAGGGGATGGGTATATTCATACCTAATGCGTGCAGTGCGCACCGTCTGGGAGATGGACACGCTTGAAGCTCTGACTTGGGTGGGGGAAAGGCAATATATGTAAACTAAACATTTGTAACCCCGTAATATGCTGAAATAAAAAAAAACTTATAAGAGACAAAGACATTACTTCATGATAACATGGTGAATACATTAAGAAGCTATGAAAGTCATAACCTTTTATGTACCAAACAATTGAGCTCCAAAATACATGAAACAAAAATCAACAAAATAAAGGGGGAAATAGACAATTCAAGAATAATAGTTAGAGACTTCAATATTCCACTTGCCACAATGGATATGACTAAGCAGAAGATCAACAAGGACACAGATGACTTAATGACATTATAAATCAGCTAGACCTAACAGACACCTATAGAACACTCCACCACCCAACAAGAGCAGAAAAACATTCTTCTCAAGTCCATAAGGAATATTCTCCAGGACAGAACACATGTTACGTCATAAAAAAAGTCGCAATAAATTTAAAAGGACTGAAACCAAACAAATTATTTTCTCTGACCATAATGGAATGAAATTAGAAATTGATAACTGAAGGAAATGGAAATTCACAAATATGTAAAAATTAAACAACAGATTCCTAAATCCTGAATGGATCAAAGAAGAAATCAGAAGAGAAATTAAAAAATACTTGAGATAAAAATGAAAGCACAGCATAGAAAAATACATGGGATGTGATGAAAGCAGTGCTTAGCAGGAAATTTATAGCTACACATGCCTACATTAAAAAAGAAGAAAGGTCTCAAATCAATACTAATCTTACACATTAAGAAACTAGAAAAAATAAGAGAAAACTATACCTAAAGCAAACATAAAGGAGGAAACAATAAGGATTTGAGTGAAAAGAAATGAAATAGGGAATAGAAAAATATTAGAAAAAATTAACAAACCCAAAAGTTAGTTCTTCGAAATATCAACAAAACTGAGAAGTTTAGCTAAACTGACGAAGAAAAAAAGAGAGAGAAACTCAAAAAACTAAAATTAGAAATGAAAGAGGAGGCATTAATATTGACCTTAGAGAAATAAACTATAAGAGAATACTATGAAAACCTATATGCCAACAAATTGGATAATCTATAAGACAGAAAAAATTTGAGGACACAAGCTACCAAAATGGACTCAAAAAGAAATAGATAATCTGGCCTAAAACAGAGACTGAATTAGTAACTTAAAAAGTACTCTCAAAGAAAATCTCAGGCCTGGATGGCTTCACTAGTGAATTCTACCAAATGTTTAAAGATCAATACCAATCTTTCATAAACTCTTTCATAAAAACAGAAGAAAAGGGAATACTTCTAAACTCCTTATATTAAGGCCAGTACTACCCTGATACCAGACCAGACAAAGATATCACAAGATAGAAAATTACAGACTGATATGCCTTATGAATACAGATGCAAAAATCCTTAACAAAATACTGAAAAGCTGAATCTAGAGCAGCATACATAATGGATTATACACCATGACTAAGTGTGATTTATCCCAGAATTCCAAGATGGGCACAACATACAAAAACAATCAATAATCAAGTTGGAAGCTTCACACTTTTCAGTTTAAAAACTTACCACAAAGTTAATCAAGATGATGTAGCTAGTACTGGCACAAAAACAGATATATAGAGCAATGGAACAGAATTCAGAGTCCAGAAACAAGCCCACACACCTATGGTCAACTGAGTTTTTATAAGGGTGTCATTCAATAGGGAAGAAATAGTTCAACAAATGGTGCTGGCACAATTAGATATTTACGTGCAAAAGAATGAATTTGGGCACTTCTCCCACACTATATATATAAAAATTAATTCAAAATGCAAAGATCCAAATGTATGAACTAAAACTATAAAACTCGTGAAGGAAAACAGTGTAAAACTGCATGATGCTGCTTTTGATGAAGCAACAGTTTCTTAGATAGGATACCTAAAAGCACGAGCAAACAAAGAAAAAATAAATTGGATTTTATCAAAATGAAAAACCTGATCAGAGAACGCTATCAATAAAGTGAAGACTGCCCATGGAATGGGAGAAGATATCTGCACATCATAATATATCTAATAAAAATCTAGTATTCTGAATAAAGAATACTTACAACAATAAAAAGACAAAACACAATTAAAAATGGGCAAAGAATTTGACAAAATATTTCTCCAAAGAAAATATACAAATGGCCAATAAGCACATGAACTTAGCATCATTAAGTCATCAGAGAAATGCAAACCAAAACTACGAGCTACCACTATGCATGCACTAGAATGGCTAAAATAAGTAAGAAATAAGCGTTGGTGAAGACGTGGAGAAATCGCAACCCTTATACATTGCTGGCAGGAATGTGAATGGTGCAGCCATTTTGGAAAACAATTTGGCAGTTCCTCAAAAAGTCAAACCAAAAGGTTTCCATATGATCCAGCAATTCCACTCCTACGTATACTCCCAACAACTAAAAATACATGTACACACAAAAATTTACAGACAAATACCCACAGCAGCATTATTCATAATAACCAAAAAGTAGAAACAACTCAAATGTTCGACTAATGAATGGATAAACAAAATGCAGTATATTCATACTATGGAAAATTATTCAACTGTAAAAATGAATGAAGTACTGATACATACTACGACATAGATGAACCTTGAAAACACTGTATTAAGTGAAGCAAGCCAGACAAAAAAGGCTTCCTAACATATGATTCCATTGATAGGAAACGTCCAGAATAGGCAAATTCCTACAGACAAAAAGCAGATTATCTGTTGCTGGGACCTACCTGGGAGGAAGGAAGACAGATAGCCATTGCTAATGGATATGAGGTTTTGGGCAGGTGATGAAAATATTCTGGACTCGGTGGTGACTGATGCACAACTTTGTAAACATATTAAAAACCACTGAACTGGTGCAATTTAAAATGGTGAATTTTATAATATGTGATTTACATCTCAAAAATAAAGGAAGCAAAATAAAAAATTATAGTTTCTACTATATGTGAATAACCATGTTAATCTATGACATGCAGTGAATTGTGATATTTTTTTGCTGCTGCTTGGCTCTGAATCACAAGCTTTAAGACTGGAGAGTGAAATGTGGGTCTAGCCAATCATGTTTATATCTCAGTAATACTTCACTGTCTTCAAATCATCAAGACCTATGCAGTCTCCAAAAAATGATAACATATTTTTTCTATGTTAAAAATAGCTCCAAATTAGGTAATAAATGAATGATAGAACTGCTAATTTTATTAGATGTGATCAAGACATATGGTTATAAAAGTGATTATATTCTTAGGAGAAATATCATGACAGCTATAACTAACTTTCTCAAATGGTACAGGAAAAAAAATGTTGAGCCCCAAAGGTGAAGCATATATGGATATTCTTATATTAGTCTCTCAACATTTCTGTTATATTTGAAAATTTATTTAATAGGAAATTAGAGAGGAAATTGCCCTGAAAATAAAATGATCCTTCAGGGTAGATGATGATGGCAATGAATGGAAAGTGAAAAGATCTAAAAAAGTAATAGTATTTCCAAAACTAGAAATTCATAAAGATCTCGCAATGCCTACTTGGCAAAGTTCAGGCTGCATTACTTGGTAGTATCATGGTTTTGTAGAAGGGTGAAATATTTTTAGTTTTGTTATTTTTCTGATGGTACCCAGTATGACAGATCTTTTTGGATGTGGCACAACATATGGCTCTTCCTCCCAGGATATAATTTGTACAGATTTTTCTAATTCATTTGTAAATGGTAGCTAAAAACTCTCTATGCTACATAATAACTTATTTTCTTAAATGCACTTGTATTTGCCCACACTGAAGTTTCCTAATAAAAAATGCTTATGTTGGCTGGGCAAAGTGGCTTATGCTGTAATCCTAGCTTTGGGAAGCCGAGATGGGAGGACTGCTTGAGGCCAGGAGTTCAAGACCAGCCTGAACAACAGTGAGATCTCATCTCTACAGAAAAACAGAAAGATTAGCGAGGCATATGCCTATAGTAGTCCCAGCTACTTGGGAGGTTGAGGCAGGAGCTGGAGGTTGCAGTGAGCTATGATGACGCTACTGCACTCTAGCCCAGGGGACAGAGCAAGATCCTGTGTTAAAAAAAAAAAAAAAAAAACTTATGTGGATTTTCCTGCTAACTTAATGTCTTTTAGACTTTGTTCTTACAGTTTATTCACTGCTAGTGTTCTTGACTTTATGAGAGAGCTCAGTGTAAACTGCCTCTCCTTTCCCATGGTCCATGGAGGACTAACCTGCTGTCTGCACTTCTCCTTTAAAGACGTTTTGTTAATCTTCTGAAAAGTTGGAATAGCTTTTACTCTTCAATCTAGACATAATATTACAAATTAAACATAAAGGCATATCTGACAGGGTCAAACAAAAATGCTTATATAGCTCTTATGTAATTTCTTAATTTTAATTGCAAAAACACACTAGGGATATAGCATATAGTAAGGCAGGGAGGAGAGACTTCAAGTTAGGATAGCCTAAGTTAGGCTATCTAGTAAAATAATAATAAATGTGTTTGACCACACAGAGTATCCTTCTTCTTATCCACAACTATAATTAAGGAGCTTAATTAAACATAGGCAAAGACAATAGAAGGCCTATATTCTTTAAACTATCATAATTTACCATCAGCATTCCTTCTCACTAAATTTTCTGAAGCTAGAAAATAATAAATAAAAACTCATAGACACTTAAAAACATTAATTAAATGTTGAATAATTTTGTATATTTTTTCAAGTGAATTCATTTCCAATCATAAAAACAGCTATTTGATAAAGGGGGCCATCTAACATGCAATAATATAAAGAATCTCGATTATTATCATTTTGTGATAATTAAATGGCTAATTTAATTAACCAGTTTTATAAAAGAGGATAGAATTTATTAGCATATAAGTACTTCTTTACTGCTAGTCTATCAGTCACACGTCACATAAATATTAAGGAAAAAAGGACATTCACAGTTTTAAAGAGATTTAAAATATCAATGGTATCACCATTATCAATGCAAGTGATATATCTTTTCCATTCTAGATCTATTATGTCTTCCATCCTAAAAAAAAAAA
Source organism: Avahi laniger (assembly GCA_963575035.1). Classification (NCBI taxonomy): domain Eukaryota; kingdom Metazoa; phylum Chordata; class Mammalia; order Primates; family Indriidae; genus Avahi; species Avahi laniger. The sequence goes on from CAUYSK010108032.1 coordinate 48,861, forward strand.
AAAAGTCTCCAAGAGGCTAGCCTAGATTCATTGAAGAACAGAGAATAATATCTGTTTGAATAATCAAATTTCAGAGATGCAGTAAGATCTCCAATGAAATGTGAATTAGCTACACATTCTATAAAGCAACGTTTTGCAACAGGAACACTATTGACTTTTTGGGCTGGTTAATTCTTTGTTGCGGAGGGCTACTCTGTGTTCTGTAGGATGTTAAGCAGCAACTCCTGCCCTCTACCCACTATATGCTTATTGCATTGCATCCCCCACCCCCACCCCACTGTTGTGATAACCAAAAATGTCTCCAGACCACTTTCAGTTGAGTAGCAGTACTTAGTAGGTATCAACCTTGGTTTCACATCAGGAACACTTGGTGAGCTTTTTAAAGTTCCAATGCTCAGCTGCTTCCCATATGAACAACAACAGAATATTTGGAGGGTAGGAATCAGACAAAGGTATTTTTTTTTTTTTTGAAAGCTCCTCAGGTAATTCTAATTTTTAGTCAAGGTTAAGAACAACTGCTCTAAAGAGATATGTTTATTTATATAATTCCTATCTCCTTTCCAGGATATCTATGAATTCTCAGAAAGAGAGGACAGGAGCATGAACAGGTAAACGCCCGTCACCTCTAGTCTGGCTACTAAATTAAGCAGTATGCTTCAAGGAAGAGCTTCTAAGAAGAGCTAGGTACGAGGAGACTTGTTATAAACTCACTTACTTTCAGTAAACAAATTTTAAATCAAGACACCTAACTTAATTTTTAACCAAGTATTTAGAAATTCAATACTATTACTGCTGCTGCTATGTGGTAGTTTGCCTTGGGGAAGGAGAGAATGCGGGTTGGGGGTGGGGTGTGGGGGGAGAAAAGAAAGAAAGAAAGATAAATAAGGCATGTGCTTCCAAATATATGCAGGGATTTTATATCTTGATTGGTTGATTTTTTTCCTGAGGATTGGGGGAGGGAATGCAATACATACAAACAATACGATTAATAAAGTTGACTTAAGATTCTTAAGCATAAGTTTTAAATATTTTTACTATATTATCCAATCAAATTTATTTCAATTATTAGAAAACTCCACTAAATAATTTCAGTGAAGGCAGAATATGGTGAGTTGTAGAGTGAATGAGAGTTGAGGAAATTAAGACAACTTTATCGTATTGCCTCTATTGCCAAATGCCTCAGAGATCTATAAGTTACTCTAACTTAGGCCGTAACTTGAAATAGTTATATAATCATATGTTGTGTTGTATTGCCAAATGCGAAAATAAATGAAAGATTTTGGTTAAATGTGATGGAGAGATCACATGTTTTAAAAAAGTCAGTGTTAAGAAATAAAAACACCCCCATACCCAAAGGAACAGACTAACAGCAGTTAGGTATCATCCCCTGCCCACAAGCAGGAGAATTAGCTTAACCCTTTGGAGAAATTTAAAAGGAGTGGATAGGAGTTAAAAGAGTGCAAAAGTGAGGTGGAAACTAAAACCAGTTTGGTGGTAGTTAGGTGGAAAGGGGAAACACAATGGGAACGCAGATTTGTTAGAAGTCTGTTAATAGAATAGTCCATTTCTCCAAATGAACTACTCCTTGGACCATTCCCTAACCAGCAGCCAGTGTGTTTCCTCCAAGCAGAAGTCTAGAGGACTTTCTGACCCCTGGAGAACATATTGACATTTACAAATTTTCCTATATATAGCTTGATCACTTAGAAGGAAAGCCCAACAGTAGACAAGCTATGGTGGCTACACACGGAACTTCCAAAGGTGGTTTTTTTTTTTTTGCTTGCCACATTTAACAGGAACAGAAAACAAAATGATCATCAGACATATGAAGAAAATCTCCAACATGAAGCTAAAAAAATAAACTAATGACAACAATAAAAACTCAGTAATAAGAAGCAGAGACAATGCAGAAAATGAAAGAAAAACACATAAAAATTCACATCTCTGCATGTTAAACAACTTACATCCAATTACAAATGCACAAATCCTTAGTCGTTTCACATATTGGAATTTATCTCAATACTGCCGTGTGTGTTCACTCATAGCATCATTGTTTGTTTCATCAAAAGGCTAAAATAACCTAGATGTCCATCAACTGAGACCTAAATACATAATGATTCATATGACAGAACAATATGCAGCCATTAATAACTATATATTCCTACCCAAAATGAAAGCAAACAGATCTTCAGGACTGCTAAAACAGGCTATATGTTTTTTGGTAAGAAATCCATTTAAGATCAATGCTTGTGTTTCTCCATCACACAGCAGGAGAAAGTAGCAGGAGCCATAGCTGTGGATGCTACCTCCTCTGTTGCTATGTGTTTGCATTCTTAAGAGTTTCTGGGTTGGTTCAATTCACCAGCTTCTTCTATTGGTCAGACTTCAAGACTAGGGATAATTTTAGATGAAAATTTTAGAAACATAACAATGTAAACTACTTAAAACAAAATGACACAAATGGTAAAAATAAAAGAATGAACAAATGTATGTATCAGAAAGATATCCTGAATAGCTCACAGATATCAAAGGAGAACTCAAGGCAAAATACATTAAATATGACACAGCACCATTTTTTTTTTGTTGACAATAGGTAAAAATTAAAACAAGGATATAAAATTATGAAATTTTTTTGTGTCATACAGCTCTAAAATCTGCAAAGCAAAATTCATTAAAAATACTATAAGGAACTGTGAGAAACATTATTTTTGTGAGAGAGTAACATATTACTCATCAACTGATTAAACAAAAATGAAGAATATTTTGCAGAATTTGGAGAATTTGAAAAATATAAGAGAGTGGATTTAGTAGAATCAATGAAATGAAATGTAACAGTGTGATATAAAGAAAATGTCCAGCAATATTTATAAAAACTAATAATTTGTTAGACTGAAAGTGAACCTCAATATAAAAATCAGAAATTAGGCCAAATTTTCTGACTATAGTATAATAAAACTAGAAATTAATAAAAAGTATAAAACAAAACAAAGTGAAATAAACTCCTTTGAACACATGAAAAGTTAAAAAAAAACACTTCTAATTAATCTGGGTTAAAGAAGAAAGCAAAACTATAATTCCATATTATTAGACAATAATGGCAATTATAACAACTCATATCCATATCTAACAGGATATAGCCAAAACTATATTCAGAGGCAAATTCACAAATATTCATATCTTAAATTGAATGAAAACACAGTAAGCATTGCATTTAAAGAGTAAAAAAAGAAACATTAGAAGTTCAGGAGGAACAAAAATAAAGCCATCCAATAAAGGAAAAAACAGATAAGAAAATAAAGCTGATAAATCAATCTGATTTCTTTGTCTTAAATAAAAAGAAAAACCAATAAAGGTAAATTAGGCTAGGTGAAATATGAAAAAAAGAGGAAAATACAAATGTATAAAACTAGAACTATCAAAAAATATGTAACAGATACAGAAGACATTAAATTTATGAGAGAACAGGATATCTAATCCTATGCTAATACATTTGAAAATATGAATGAATTCCAGGAAAAACAAATTACCAAAATTGACTAATGAATTAAAACCTAACGAGTATAAAACACAAAAGATTGTCAAAGAATTACCTCCAACAAAGGCTCCAGGCCTAGATGGTTTTATAGTTGAGTTCTTTAAAACTTTCAAGAATAAATAAGTCCCATGCTATATAAATTGTTCCAGAGCACAGAAAATTAGGGAAAGAGTTCCAATTCATTTTACGAAGCTGGCCTAACCCTGATATCAAAACCTGACAAAGATAGCACAAAAAGAGAAAATTATAGACCAAATTCACTTGTGAATATAGATACAAAGATCCTAAATAATATACTTTGAAAATAGAGCTCAATGGTACACTACAAGATTACACATCTTGACTTGAGGAGGAAATTCATTTTAAGAATAAAAGTTTATATTAAGTAATATCTTTATAAAACACAGCATACATCAATAAGTTAAAGAAGAAGCACTTTACAAAATAATGTCACTAGATGCCAAAAAAGCATTTGATGAATTTCAATACCCATTTCTCGTAAAAAAGGAAAATAACATTTTGGTTAACTATAAATGATGCATCCTTAACATCAGAGAACTTACTGTAAGAGAAAATGACACCTATCACTGCTATATTTAAAATTAGAAGCCTACTAAATGTAATAACAAAGTAAAGACAATAAAGAAGAAACACAGAATAAACTATCCAAAAAAGTTAAAAGTAACAACCGAAAATAAGGATTAACAAAATTCAGTTAATATAAAATGATTTCCTATAAACCAAAACAAACTAATAGTAAAACAATGGGAAAATATACTTTTATGATATAAATAACATAATAAAATAGTACCAATATTTTATTGAATATTTTAGGAATACATTTAATGAGAAAATTAGTAGATTTAATTGAAGGGATAAAAGTAAAACTTTGCTGAAGGAACATGAAAGAAAGTTGTAAATTAAGAAATACTTCTAGTCTGAAGTTACTTTTTCCAAAATAAATTTTCATAGTTAATGAATTTTTGAATCAAAATCCTTTTGGGGTTTCCTTTTTTAAAAGTAGAGAAGTCATTTGCACCTTCATAGGAAAAAATTAATTGGTTAGAAAATAAAACCATGGAAAATTGTGAAAAAAGGGATAAGAAAGACAGACTAGTCCTATCAGCTATTTAAACACTAATAGCTAAAATACTTAAATGGTATGGTACTGGCATAAGAACAGAGAACATAAAGGAAGAAAACTGAGTCCAGAAGGCTTTAGTAAGATGATAGTTAATTTACGGATCAGTGTTAAGAAAGAAAAATTATTCAATAAAAAGGTTGGGATAATCATTCAGAAAAAATTAAAATAAGTGTCTCATCTAATGACATTTACCAAAATAAATAGCAGGTAAACTAAAGGGTTATATATGAAAAATAAAATAATACCTAGGAAAAAATATAGGTGAGTACTCAGCAGCTAGTGGCATGGGGAAGTTTTTTTAAGCATAATAACGATTTTATAAGCTATGATGAAAGTAGACAGATAAGACTACTTAAAACATGAATCAAAATTAAATAACAAACAGCAATCTTTTTTTTTTTTTTTTTTTTTTTTTGAGACAGAGTCTCACTGTGTTGCCCAGGCTAGAGTGCCGTGGCGTCATCCTAGCTCACAGCAACCTCAAACTCCTGGGCTCAAGCGATCCACCTGTCTCAGCCTCCCGAGTAGCTGGGACTACAGGCATGCACCACCATGCCCAGCTAATTTTTTCTATATATTTTTAGTTGTCCAATTAATTTCTTTCTAATTTTAGTAGAGACGGGGTCTCGCTCTTGCTCAGGCTGGT
>CAUYSK010108035.1:0-27596 GCA_963575035.1 Avahi laniger
GTAGTCCCAGCTACTTGGGAGGCTGAGACAGTAGGATCGCTTGAGTCCAGGAGTTTGAGGTTGCTGTGAGCTAGGCTGACGCCACGGCACTCACTCCAGGCAAGAGAGTGAGACTCTGTCTCAAAAAAAAAAAAAAAAAAAAAAGAAAAGAAAAAAGGGGGCAGAGGTGGTTCCATTTTGCTTGTCGCCCTGTGTAAAGCAATATGCAAGGAGCCTTTCATAAGTTATCTCGTTTAATCTTTGCCTCAATCTTGCAAATTGGATATCTTCATCCCTATCTTACAGACAGATGTCTTCAGGGACTTCCATAGAGCATTTACCAGTGTCCGAGGGACAGTCACGGCCACCCTATCATCTAGGCCTCACACTCCTGCTCGATAAGTAGGACAGGAATCTCCATTTTACGAAAGAAGAAATTGAGGCTTTGGCACCTAAGCAGCTTGTGCAGGACAGTGGCTGAGCCACTGTGATTTTTCCATTCAGTTGACAGCCTCACATAGCCAACTACACAGCCGACTCGACACATTCACTTTCTCCTCGGTTCAGTTTTTATCTGTTACTAGATAATCCATCCACTTATCTGAAATTCCAGCTGACATAATCCCAAATATGTAACAGCAGTCTCTGAACAGCTCAAGCAAGGGTTGGAAAATTCAGCTGCCCCCATTCTAGGAATGACTAACAATACGTACCGTCCCCACAGAACTTTTGTGGGGTGGCACGATTACACCTTATAAACTTAAAAACGAAGGCTCAGTCTGAATGTGTGGTCAGATCTACGCAGCCCAAAGAAGCCTACAGAATTATTTAGGGAGTGCATTGCAGATTGACCTGGAAAAAACCCAAATCATGATTGCCCAAGTCCCAACAAAACTTAAAAAAGAAAAAAGCAAGTCTCGCTTGGCAACTGTACGAAGACCACACCTTCCCCTACACATACCTGGGCTTCATCATTCTTGCATAAGGGAGTTTCAGAACGACCAATAAAACATTTCGAGATAAAGCTCCTTCGACTCTGAGCATTATTTTAAAAGTCCCCAGGCAAAGTTGGTCTTGAATTTCTACCAAAACATAATTTAGCAGCTGTAACAAACAAGCTAGTGATTTGATAACCTACAGCCCCTGGCCAACAGAAAGCTCTAGAACATAGTCTTCCATTAGATATCTCAGTCACACAGGTATTCGCCCAACAAAATTCACCGGAAAGGGCTGCTACTAATCCAAGAAGCATAAAGAGACAAGGAACATGAGAGAAAATTCTTCCTTCCATCCCTGCCTCTTGGTGGAGTCACTTTCTGATCAAGGATCACTCTCTGCTCAGAGATCCCAAAAACCAAAAAGAAGCCTTAGCCATGTACTAGATTCCAACACGCATCGTGCTCAAGTCTCAACAGTATTCGAGTCCAAGCTCATACTATAAACAGCTCTACTGAAAAATAAACACAATCTAAGGCAATAGGCCAAGGACTACAAAAAAAAAAAAAATTTCAGTATAAGTCTATTGGGTAAAAAAAAAAAAAAGGAGGAAAACAAGCTCAGATGTTCCTGTCTCTCTACATAGCTTTATCAAAAAAAGACCATCCACTTAGAAAGGCACAAGAGCCTAACAATTGGACCATGCACACACATGGCGCCACTCCCAGCCCACTGTGTGTTTATAACGCAAAGGGGATCATTGAAATGGCTTGAGCTGCCATTTCCTCGTGTGTAAAGTAGGGGATAATAATAGCTGTTTCCTATTTACTCTACAGCGAGGTATGGAAGATGAGCAAGATACTGTCTGTGAAAGTACTTTGATCTCCTCCGAGATAGGGCACTATGTAAATTTCAGCTGGGGTTGTTGCCACATGTTAGCACACACACGAAACCTGAATGGCCGCTGACCAGTGAAGAACTGGTCACCGTAGGTTGGAAACAGCAGACAGGATGTGGCGCGAGGACAGCAGAATCGGAGATGTGAGATCGCAGGACTTCCATCTGATCAGCAGAAGATGGCGGTGAGGAAACAGAAGGGTGCATGTCCAGTGAGAGGGGCAGGAGGCAGGACGGACTGACCCAGTTCCTGGAAATCAGTCGCCAGATGAGAAGCGAAAATAATGAGCACTGGATGTTTATTCAAGGAGCTCCTCAAATCAGAGCTGCTTCAGGACGGCTTCCCCGCCTCACTGGAATACAGCTGGCAAATACGCCCCAGTTCTACCCAGTCTGCTCTGGGCATCTTCTTCCAGAATTCACCATTATACAATTTTCAGTTTTCCTGGGCTTAGACTTCATGTGAATGTTGTTTGTAAAAAAAAAAAAAAAATTCAGTTTCTTTAACACATGCTTTACAGATATCTGTGCTATTTTCTGCTTTTTCATTTATGTTGCTCCATCCCAATGTTATGTTTTCTAATATTTTCAGGCAAAGACCATGTCCAAACAAACTTAGTTTTACCAGCACAGCTCATTCATTGACTTACTCAACCAATATATATTGCACTTCTACATATATTGCCTGAAGAATAAATTTAAGGTAGGTAAACGTTTCAGGATTTGATCTTTTTTTGTTTTTTGGGGGGGGAGTTATATTTTAAAAATATCTAATAAAGCTTTGTTAAATCTTCTTTAAATTGACTATTTATACATGTTTTCACCACTATATTAACAAGGAGGATTTAATCTTAATAATGATCTTAATAGTTCTACATTCCTTGTCAATGACCATCAGAACTGTCTAAAACACAATCCAAGTACTATGGTGCAGATGTTCTGAACTTCACAAACACATCCCCATGACGAATGGCGCAAGTATAATCCAAATGACACCTCAGTATTTGTGTCTGTCCTTCTCTGGACCTTCTCCAGTTCCAGAACTTGAATCACACACAAAGTATTGAAGAAATGAACCTTTTTTTTCCCCCCAACTGTGGATAATGATACCTATTTTTTTTCACAAGACTCTGCTGGTGGAGCCTGGGAAGTGTCAACTCTTGAACCTCCACCTGCTGCTCAAAAATTGAATTAGTATCTTGTGGGTTATTTGCTGACTCGTGACTCCAACAGTAGTCCTGGATCTAGCCAGGTTGGTAAATGAGAGCTCAGGGTCAAGGTTTCTCTAAATAGGCTCCGGAGTGTCTTTCTTGGTTCATTGACCTCCTCTTGCGCACACAGTAACATGACCTGCTGCTACCCCACCTGTTTCCATCCTCCTGGGCTCTTCCTGCTCTTTCTTTTATTATCCAAAAGAGCCAACTGGCATTCACAAACTTGGGAACTTGATTGTGGACTCCCTCTGACAAACGGACTCCAAAAAAGACCAAGGTCAGCCCAGGCCTCAGAGCTGTGTTTCTCCATCCCGGGTCCTTGTGATCACAGGAATGGGGAACGTTGTACTATCTGAAGAAGAAAATTCAAGTCAGAGGACCCTGGGTGCCCTTCCCTTCGCCACAGCTCTTTCCAGGTGTTCTCAGACAGAACTGTGGTTTAAAATATCACCTGCATGGTCAGGACTCCCAAATTTAGATTTGTAGCTTGGGCTTCCCACCTGGGAGAGATCCGGAGTCATCTCTCCAACAGAAATTTAGCATTTCCGCTTAGAGGTCTCAACGCTACCCACACCAAATGGGTTCAAATGATGGCTCTTAATTTTTTCTTTCAAGCGTATCTTCCCAAATCATCATCTCATGCCCCCAGGAGGCAAAGAAAGCCCACCTTTCTGCCAATTAACCGGAGCATGAAAAGAGTCAAGCCAGGGTGGATTTCAATGGGTCCTTTCGAAGATGTTGACAGCGTAAACCAGGCACACCTAGAAGCATGCAAAGAATGAGTTGCAGGAAAATCATTTCCCCCAAAACAGAGGAGGAGTCAGTACAAATAATACTGATCTTCAATGCAAAGCAGGGTGGATGGCACTTTTTTGGTTTTCACTTTTTGGCGTTTCCAAAGAAAGTCTAACGGAACCTTTTTAAATCACTTTTCTTTTCCACAATTGCTGTGGATACTGAGTGAATCAAAGTAAAACTTTGGTCTTTAGGAATCCACAATTTCTGATTGTGGGATCCAATTTGGAAACGTATGTGAGAATCCTAAACTCTACAGAAATACCTGTGAATACGCAAATAGGTGTATCCACAAATATACGTGCCAATATACCAGTCAACAATTATGACATTCGAACAACTTTTGAACCGTTTTCTACAAACTGTAAAAACATAATTCTAAATTCTTAACGCACTCAGGTTGCAAATTTCTTTTCAGGACCATCATATACCTTGCTATACGTGAAGATGTCGGGATGAAAGATATTCTTTGCCCTCAAAGAGCTCACAGTCTAATGGGGAAGGCAAAGAAATGGATGCTGATGCGAGTTGGATCGATGCTTTGACACAGATGAACACATGGATCTGCTGGAGCAAATAAAAGCCGCGTCCATTCCAGATCTGAGGGCGGGGGGACATTCAGGGAAGGCTTTCTGGAAGGGGTGACAAGGGAATGAGGCCCCAGCTAGAGAGCGCCCACTGTTTCCACATCCCGCAAGGGCTGAGGCAAGGTGAGGATCGTGGGCAGCCAGTGGATGTTGCTACACGGGGGAGGGACGTAGCCACATTTGCACGTAGAGAGTTCACTTTGGCAGCAGTTTGGAGATAATTGGAGTGGACTGAGATGAAAGACAGAGAGACCTGTTAGGACACTGCTGCAAAAAATCCAGGTTAAAGAAATGATGAGGACTTGAACGAACGCCACAGGAATAGTTCTTCAGGTAATATCAACAGGGTTTTATGACCAATTAGAGGTGAATGAGGAGGACTCGTGGACACCTGCCAGCCTCTGGCTTGGGTGGCAGAGAGGCTCTCGGTGCCATCTGACAAAATAGGGAAACCCAGTTCCTTCGTTCAGCCTGAGGCTCTTTCTGACCTCCGTGTGATCCGAGCCTGAGCAATCCGCAGAGAAGCGCTGCTTCTGGGCGAGACATGAACGCGGTGCACCAACCAAGCAGCCCACCACACTGAACTGTAGGCAGGGCCCACCGGCAGAAATTCCCGAAGCGAAACGATGTAAAAGGCTGCAACGGAAGGAAAGGTTTTACCAGGAGGCCTTGGCGCTCACTCTGAGCACGTAAATGTCAATAGAGGCTGGATTCCAAACTCACTAATGTCTTTGCATAAATGGAGCCAAATTGGTATCTTCATTAGCTATATAGCCATGGTGTATATAATTAACAGTAAACAGGCCGTGCTATAAATTTATTCCACATAAAGTTGTAGATGTCTCAGAAAATATGGCATGTCTCCCTGCAAGGGTTTGGTCCTATTTCAGAGCACGACGTTGGCTAAGACTGCCACTCATCAGTTTTTAAGATGCTAAGGAATTCTCCCAAGGCAATCTATGTTCATTTTGCTAAAATGTCTATGATCCGCCTCCTACTTTCTGGTTTGGGAAATGCACGCTTAAAACGATGACCACACCCCACAGCAAGGAGAAAGATTTGGGGAAAAGAAATGTTTCCTGACACCTTCCCTTCCCTCTCAGTGGAAGGAAGATGCTAACGCCCACCTGGCAGAGCGTTTGGAAGGATTAATGAGTGTTCGTAGAGAACTCTGAGGTCTGAAGATGAAAGGCAGCCAATGAGCACACAGTGTAATTGAAGTTTGTTATTTTGAATGTTCCACTAAAGGATTTTTCTTCACATAAACGAACTCCCATCCAGAAGCTTTGAGAAGGACATAGAATTGAAGAGTTTCAAGTGTGGTCTTTTACCAACTTTTTTTTTTTTTCCCCAGTAATAATTTCAAACCTGGCAATTTCCCCCTCAGTAGTGATTATCCCTGCTATAGTAGAAGATTGACCACAGGGGGTGTGATCCTGAGGCTGAGTTTATTTACAGCCAAAACAACCATTTAATTCCATTCCTTTGGTAGTAAATTAAATGCATAAACAAATAAATAAGCTTAAGCTTTTGATGGGCTAAATGAGTTCCTTTTCGATCTATTTTTATACGGTGTTGAAACAGCTCTACTTTTCTTATATATTGGAAATAAATAGGTGATCAAACATTTGGATATTATACTGTACATTTGGCTTGGCTTCATTTTCCAATAAGTTGTTTTCATAATCCAAAGGCTCGAGGAAGAATCAAGTTGGCTTATTTAAGTTCCGAGACAGGTACTATTTCACTTTATAACTTCGCAATAAATAATCCTTGATTGGTACCCAACTTGTTGCCCTACCTGGTCAAATGTCACCTGTCCCAGGCTTAGGAAGCGATGTCAGGGCTATGGCCACTCAGGCACCAAGGCAGTGGGTGCTGCCCCAAATCTAAATGAAGGCGACTCATTCCTCCTCTGACGATTTGCTTCTACCAGACCAAGAAATCCAACAATCATCCTTTCCCATTCTTCCTCTTCTCCATAATAATTCATATTGCTTAGGACTGAAGAAGGACAATACAAACTCAGTCCCAAGCACAACCTCACTCAAGCAACAGTGTTAAATTCCTCAAATCAGCAGATAAAAATTAAAGGGCATTAGTAATCACAGATTAAATGCTACATCTTTTCGGAGTTCCTTGAAGGCACCAACCACTGGAGAAGTAGAAACACTACAAAGAATGAAACTACCATTGGCTACCATTTACCTAGATATTTCCAAAACTAATTTTGCCACGCAAGCCTTAGGCTGGCTCTCCTAGAGTCGACCATTTCTAGAAAGATTGTACTTCAAGAAATATCTCTGAGGCCGGGCGCAGTGGCTCACACCTGTAATCCTAGCTCTCTGGGAGGCCGAGGCGGGCGGATTGTTTGAGCTCAGGAGTTTGAGACCAGCCTGAGCAAGAGTGAGACCCCGTCTCTACTAAAAATAGAAAGAAATTAATTGGACAACTAAAAAATATATAGGAAAAATTAGCCAGGCATGGTGGCGCATGCCTGTAGTTCCAGCTACTCGGGAGGCTGAGGCAGGAAGATCCCTTGAGCCCAGGAGTTTGAGGTCGCTGTGAGCTAGGCTGACGCCATGGCACTCTAGCCCAGGCAACAGAGTGAGACTCTGTCTCAAAAAAAGAAAAAAAAAGAAATATCTCTGGGAAATTCATGTCTTTTTTTTTTTTAATCATTATTATTTAGAGAAAAGGTCTTGCTGGAGTGCAATGATGTGATCAAAGCTCACTGCTGCCTCAAACTCATGGGCTCAAGCAATCCTGCCTTAGCTGGGACTACAGGCACGCACCACCACACCCAGCTGATTTTTCTATTTTTTTAATTTTTTGTAGAGACAGGATCTCACTATGTTGCCCAGGCTGCTCTCAAATTGCTGATGTCAAGCGATCCTCCTTCCTTAGCCTCCCAAAGTGCTGAGATTACAGGCGTGAGCCTAGAAATCCATGTCTTTATCTGTCATGTGTCTACCTGTCTCCAAAGAAAACACTGAGGTCTAGTTTTGGGTGGTGGCACTCAGCATGCTCAGGCTGGACGCGTACACACACACACACACACATGGGAGGCAGTACACGGCTGTTTGAAGAATCCAAGCAACATATAAAGCTTCATCCTGAAATCAGATTTGTAAAAATAAAATTAAATGAACTGCAGGGCAATGATCATCTGTTACAAAGGACGCCAGTGACAGTAAAAGCTTTGTTATCAGACGGTTCGGGGGAGTGGCTGCTGGTTAGGAGGACTCTGGCTCGAGAAGACGGGATTCATGTCGCCCCAGGAGTTCTGCTCTTATCTCTCCTCCAGCTCGCCCTTTTACAAATGAAAGAAAGTGGGTCTGGTCCGCGCGCAAGTGACCATTTAAAGTCTGTGGACATGGAGAGTTAGTTTTGTTTTTCCCAAAGCAGCAGAAATGGTAACCACCCTGCCCTGGCCACCCTCTGTGGGGTCTCCGTCCCCGGCAGCACTCAGCTGGTTACCAGAGGGAAGATGCTTGCGCTAGGCCTTTTCTAGAATTCCAGTTTTAAGCCAGAGCTTTTTAAACCATACCTAATTACTTTGGAGTTGATTTTACTACTAAAAACAGGTTTAACTTTTTATTAAATAATCTTAACGTTGTAGACTGTCACAGCAACAAAAACATGAAACGTGCCCCAAGATGCGGCGTAGATCGACCGGGAGTCCAGTCTCCTGGGTGCCCATGTGGCTTCCTGCTTTTCCCACATATCACCTTTGTGGACTTGCGCAAGTGTCTTAGCTTCCTTGCTCTCGGTTTTCCATGTGCAAAATGAAAATATTAGACAAGGAGGCCTGGGAAGCACCTTCTGATCTAGGATTCTCAACAGTATCTGCAAGAGAGAAAATTCCATACCCCAGCTCAACCTCCAAGAGCCTCCAGATGAATGTTGTCACGACAATCCTGACCATCTGAAGAGTTTTAAATAAATTAACGCTGCTAAATCCTCTGGAAAAGAAAGCTGGGTTTTGGGTCACTCTAGTGAACATTCTTTGAAAAGTCCCTGAGATTCAAACTCATCAGTGTCAGTTTGTTCTCTCCTTGTCGCAAGCTCCGCTGGAGAGGCCCCAGTCGAAACTCGGCCTCCGCCTCCTTCCGCGAGACCAACGTACTGTGTGTTGGAGTCTAAACAAATGAATTGGAGTTGCGGACAGGCCGGCGCTTTATACCACCCAGAGGGATCCAGGGGTGAAGCCACCGCTCACGGAGACAAGGCCCTCCCCACATATTTGCAGTGGCACGGGGGTGACTGTCAACTCGGTTGTGCGTCATTATGCAGCACGGTGTGACCAGAGCGGCCTCAGTCGTCCTGCCGTCAAAGTCTAGTCTGTCACTCATTGTGTGACTTTGGGTAAATCCCTGGATCTCTCTACGCCTGGCCTTTCTTTTGTAGATAACAATAGCCGCTTTTCAGAATTATGATGAAGATTACATGAAATAATTTACACCTTGCCCCACGGTCTCATGCATACTCAAGGTTGCAGATACTCGAGGAATTTCAACTGTCTGTGTTTCAGCACGTGGACTGGGGGTATCGCGGGAGTGGCCTCTGCGAATCCCTAGAAAATGTTGGCGGGGGGTGGGCTCAGCGGCTCACGCCTGTGATGCTAGCACTCTGGGAGGCTGGGGCAGGAGGATGGCTGGAGCGCAGGAGTTTGAGGCTGCAGTGAGCTGTGATGATGCCACTGCTCTCTAACCCACATGACAAAGAGAGACCCTGTCTCAAAAAAGAAAAGAATAAAAAAGAAAACGTTGGCAGGAAACCACCTTGCATTGGCCAGGGGAGACAGGTCCAAATTACCTGGGAGCCTCCATGTGAGTGTAGGAAGGAATTATTAATTCTCAGGGACAGGAAAGGAACAGAAGGGGACAAGGTTCTCCTTGCCAAGGGCTGGCACTGACTCATTCCTCTGGCTAGAGGGAGGGACGGACAGAGAAGAACTTAAGGAATGAAGGGAATTAACCGGGAAGTAACGTGGCCGTTATGAGTGTGTTGACAGCACCTGGGCGGTGGGGAGAAACACGCACTAGAAAGTTCCATCTGCACCAAGGGAAGACGGGGGCTGGAGGACCTGGGCCCACGCTGCCTTCGAACGCCGCTCACTTGCCGTCCTGGCGCGCAGGGAGAGAGGAAGGTAATGGTTCCTACACAAAAGGAAGCAGAATAGAAAACACCAAACCGGAGGCTGATCCGGGACCGTGGGCACCGTGCTGGCTGATGCCTAAGCTGCCGGCCCCCAGCCCCAAACCAGAAAGCCCCCGTGATGGAAGGGTCTTCCCACGAGTAGCTCAACTTCATCAACGGCACATCCGCTCCCAAGGCCAGCAACGCCCAGAGGAGAAGGAATGTCAAAGTGGGGTCGGTGACCACTGTCCCCTACCAGGATTTAAATCAGGGTCACACTGGGAGACTCAACCTCTGGGCTTTCAGGAACCTCACTTTTTGGGGAACCTAAAAGAAGGAAAACCTGAACAGCAAATGCTCCCTGTGCTTGGTGATGCCTCCGTGTGACTGTCTATCATTAAAGATAATGGACTGAAGATCATGTCATTAAGTGGAGAAGAGAGGTCATTATTCATTACACCACCTCACTTTAAAGGGAAGTCTTGGAACAAGAAGCAGTGACTAAAAGCAATTAGTCCGTGCACTCGGCTGCCACAGACGTATCATTGGTGGCCCTGTGCTATGCGGTAGGGTGCCAGACGGGCCCGGGGCCGGTTCCCAGCAGGGAAAAGACAAAGCGGATTATTCTCTCATTAAGAGCACTAGACTCGGAGTCACCAGACCCGGGTTCCAGTCCTAGCTGGAAAATTTGCTGTGAAACTAGAAAGAGCCACCCATTTCACTGGGCACTTCCTCATCTGAACAAAAAAAATTCCTCGGATTCCAAAGCTGATGATGGCCAAGACCGTAGGCCTGGCCCTGGGTCAAGTCCTGGCTCTGCCCTTTGATAGCTGCATGACCTTGGCAATGTCCTGTAAAATGCAGTGATAAGAGTATTTGCCTCCTGAGATTTAAGAAAAACTAAATATGTTAACGCATGAGCACTGGTCTTGAGCACTAAGTGATTAAAAAAGAGAGTGGGTCCCCGTCTTCGATGGGTTTTTCATCTGTAAGTGGAACAAGAATGAGCACAGTTGGTGGAAAATTAACAAATATCAATTAGAGGAATAAGATAGGTTTGTGTGTGTGACTTGGTACTTTTTTATAAGACTGCTTCTTAGCTAATAATTGCTGTAACACCCCTAAAAAGTCACCCTTAGTAGTTATCCGGAGACACGTGCCTCAGCCTCTGACACATAGTAGACCCTCGAGTAAGGGGGTCAGATTTGTACAGAGATCGGTGCACCAGAGCTAAGTGTTCAGAAGGGTTAAGATTATAGGAACAGGGGCCCGGTGGTGTCAGCTTAAGAAGACAGAAAGGAAGAGAAATAGACATGAAGAGAGAAAGTTCTGAGCAAAATGAGTGGGATTTAGGACCTGTATCACTCTTGTAATAAGGAACAAACTTATTTAAAAAAGAAAAAAACTATGACTATCCAAATCAATTTTGATTGCTCTTGAAATTCAAAGTCAGACACCCTCCCAATGGATTTAGTATCTGTTGAGAGAAAAGCAAGAGGGAAACATCTCTGCACAGTTTGTGCCCTGCGCCCAACTTCTGGAGAGCCCTCCAGAGCTTACAGCATTCGCAGAACAATTACAGAGTTTATTTTCATATTTGAACCTCAGGAATTTCCTGCCTCTAAAATCTACCTTCTCCTGTCTTGTTTGTTCGTTTTGGCGAACACTGGTGCCTGCGACATCAAACTAGACTCTAAATTCCTTGAGGGCAGAAATCCGCTCTTGTTCCTTGTCCTAGCGCCCTTGGAATTCGGTGACCATGTGTTGAATGTCATGAACTCCGCTTTCCCTGCGGATTCTGAGCCATCTGCCTGGCCCCGGCTTTCCCTCGTGTCCTTTGCCTCTGCCAGGACTCAGCACCATGGCTTGTTGTTCTAGAGAGGGAAGGAGCTGCATTTGGTTGGTCTCTGTCTAACCAGGTGCAACCATGTGTCACTCTTCCCCAGGGCCCCAGTGTTTTGAACCACAGCCTCTGTGACAGTCAAGAGATGACTCCCAGGCCATTGTAAGTCTCCCCGGGGCTGGCTGCCTGGTGGCGTGGTCCCTCTAATAATAATACTCACCCTTCAACTACCGCTTCTGCGAGCCTCTTCAAAGCCTTTTACGATCATTAGCTAATTAAGGCACAGCCCTGCCCGGGTGACTACAGTTATAATTCCCACTTTACAGACAGGGAAACTGAGGCAGCTTTTAAGTGAGCTGCCGCAGGCCAGAGTCAGCTTCTGAGCTAGAATTAGAAGTTGCAGGTGCCTAATTCTGTATTTAAGCCGCTATAGCCCACACCCTTTTTATTCTAAAGAAATGGTTCCTGGCTGGGCGTGGTGGCTCACGTCTGCAATCCCAGCACTTTGGGAGGCTGAGGCGGGAGGATTGCTTGAGGCCAGGAGTTGGAGACCAGCCTGAGCAACATAGGAAGACCCTGTCTCTACAAAAAATAGAAAAATTAGCCAGGCTTGGTGGCACGCACCCGTAGTCCCAGCTACCATAGAGGCTGAGGCAGGAGGATCACTTGAGCCCAGGAGTTTGAGGCTGTAGTGAGCTGTGATGATGCCACTGTATTCTAGCCTGGGCAACAGAGCAAGACCCTGTCCAGATAGAAAGGACAAAAGGGCAAAAAATAAAAAGAGAGACAGTGAAAGTCATCTGTCCCTCCCTCCCTCTGCAGTCAACGCTAGCCTTTCCTGCGCCGTGGGCAGGTGCACACAGACCTCCAGCCTAGACGCCTCCCTGGCAGTAGCGCCCAGAGCTTGCAGAGGAAGGAGGTAGGAGGCAGGATGTTCGCAGCAGGTGCCAGCAGGGACTAAGGATTTAGCTACTCATTACTGAGCACTTACTAAGTGCCAAGCCTTGTACAAAGAACCGGACCACACGATTGCCTTCAATTCTCCTGACAACCCCGCGAGATCCTGTTATCTTCATTTTCAGATGAGGAAATTGAGACTGAGGTCAAATGACTTGCCAGAGATCACCCAGCTGGCAACCTGGTAGCTCTGCAGCTGGGACCTAGACCCATCTGACCCCCAAAACTCTGCACTCAATCAAAACGTTACACCCTTGTGCAGGTATGATGATGGGCACGAGATTCTAGCAAAAGCCCCACCTGAAACTCAGGGAGCGAAAGTTCCTCGTGATCCTCGACACTAGGTACCAGGGGGAATGATGGGGCACTGTCTTTGCAGTCTGGGCTCCAGTGGCATGGGATGCTGGTGCGTTGTCTCCACAGGGGGAGGGCGAACACACCCTGTGACATTTCCACAAGGCTCTTTCCCCAGATGGGGCTTCCACACCGAGCGCCTCCCGCAATGGATAAAGGAATCCTGCGATGAGCCTCTCTAAACACCCCCCTGGAAGGCACAAGCCCCCATGCTGTACACGTTTGTGTCCCTCACTGATCCCCCTGGAGGGGCCGGCTGGAAGAGGAGATGTCACTGTCACCAGAGAGGAAGGGAGGTTTTGCCCGGGGCTCAGTTCAAAGCCAGGAGAGGAGAAAAGGGCTGGAGTCTGTGGTTCTGTGCCTGGGTGTTTTCAATCTCACGTTTCCAGAGAAAACAAGCCTAGGGCGGCCCAAGCTGTGGAGACAACACGGGCATCTGAAAGCTGCCACTCAAATTAATACCTTTCATCTCAGCTTTGTTGCCTTCCAAGCCGCCACACCTGACCGCGATGCACTGATGAAGTTATCTCACGGAGTTTTGGGGGACTGTCAAAGGTCCGCTTCCTTCCTCTGGATCGTACAGATCGATGGTTGGAGAGAAAGGGCTTGGGGTGGGTGTTAGGGGGTGGGCGGCGGCTGTCATCATTAATGGTTATGATTATTATTTGCAGAAAGCCCAATTGCACACTCAGCAGGGTCAGAAGCTCCCCGAACATTGTGGGGAAGGCCCCCTGGTCATTCTCAGGGCACCCCTTTGCCAGCATCAGATAACAGCGGGATGATAAGTTTCAGCTACCTGGGCTGGAACCTCTTCCAGCATTTGATCCCAGTGAGGGATCTGATTCCCTCCTAATGCGAGTTCTCTTTGATGTCTGAGATTCTCCTGAGGATAAGGAAGAGTCTTTGGAGGTGACTGCTTGCTCCTGGCCAGCTCTGTGCCCTGCCTGGCTCCGAGTTGACCCCTCAGCATCCCTCGGTTAGGAGTTGCTCCCATCCTGGAAGCCCCCACCTCAAGCCCCCTGTCTTCCCTCCCCGGGGTCTGCAAGGAAGTTTAAACACCATTTTTTAAAGCAAACAGCAAGAAAAGGCTTTCTCTTTTTATATCCTAAGGATGTGAGTCTTTAGCCACCCGATAGGAGTCCACTTTTTAAGAATGTGAGATGTTAAGATTCAGGCTTATGGAAGTTTCCGTGGGTCTTCCCTCCTCCACTGTTTGTGGCTGTCGCTAACTTGCTGGGCATCGTGTGGCCTCAGAGGTAACTAAACTCAATATCCTCTTTAATAGTCAATCACAAATATTTATGAGATAGGCTCCCGCAAGGCTCTGGGAGCTCTGCCTGCCGCCTGGCTTGTTGAGTCACTAAAAAATCCCCAAACTGCGGGCGTGAGTTGGGAACCAAAAGAAGAAAATAGACTCTAGGTAGCAAACTCTGCGTTTGAGACTGATCAGCTGCACAGTTTTTTGCAGTGGTTATTGTGGGGTGGGAAGGGGTTTGTTCCAAGTTCTCAACTTCTGGAAACCGCCCCCCCCCAAAAATCCCTTACTCATCATAACCCCCCCCCAAAAAATACCTAAGAACAATTGATAGCTTGGATATGAAAACAAGATCAGATGACAGGGTATGATAAGCCTCCTGGGCTAAGTCGCAGAGATGCGGCATCAAATACCAGCACAGAAGTCACCCTGCCGCCCTGGGCTGTCCTAGCCCCAGTAGAGAGCAGGGACTCTCTTGTTCACCCAGCAACCTGGTTCTTCCGCAAGTAGGAAGGTCGCAGCGTTTGGGGAGGTCGGGAATGTTGGATAGGGCAAGCCAGACACATCCTCTGTCTCTGCTGCTCCTTCTCCAACTAAGAGCAACGGTGGGTGGGGAGAGAACAAGCTAGACCACAGGGCAAATTCCGACAGGCTCCCAGCCGGGGAGGACGGGATCCTCCTGCTTCTGGTTCCTCCTTCCAAAAGGGCGTTCTTCCAGGTTCCGAATCTGCTAAATTCAGAGCAATTCCAACGGACTAGAAAATTCTGGGAACATCCACCACCCCAAGATATGCTCCTGGCTTCTTTAGAGCTTTGCGAACATCCCTCTGCCCCCTCCCTCCCTCTCCCCTCTTCCCAGAGCGGGGCAGCAGCCCCAGCAGGTGTCTCTGGCTTTTCTCCTGGGGCAAGAGGCAGGTGCAGGTGCCTCTTGCCACTCCCTTTTCCCTCCTAGTGGGAGTGGGCGGCCAGGGAGGTGTCCCAGCCACTCCCTCGGGCCCCCCAGGGCTGCTGGCTTAGGGAGGGACCTCAGCTACCAACTTCTTTCTCAGAGCAGAAGGCTGGAGTCGGTGATCCAGACCACACCCTCCTGCACTTCTTTCCCACCAACCCCTCCTGGCCAGGAGGGCTCAGGCCCCACTTCCAAGGGGATCTAGAACTCTCCTTCAGAAGCAGAAATTCTCCATAGCCATGTGAGCTCCATGAATCCCACCTCCTATGCTCCATCGGCCACTGGCTCGGGCTGACTGCCATCTGTCCCTGCAGGCCTGCGCTGGGGCGACCCGGAGAGCCCGCAGGAGACAGGCCTGGCCCCGGGGGAGCTGGCGGTCTGTCCCAGGAGCCTGAGGTTTGGGTAGTCAGATTTAGAAACAGCCCCCGCGAGATTTGATAAAATCTCCAAGTCTTATCTCACCCCTGCCAGAGCAAGACTTGGGGAGGACATACCACTTCTCTCCGTATCTGATTCCCACACTGGGAAGAGCAGAGGAAAAAGGATTCCTCAAGGACATGCAGGTTGAGGGCGGAAGAGGGCGGTCAGGTCTGCTCCACGCAGACGCCCTGCACAAAGAAAGAGCTTCCGGTGGGGGCTATTTTTCACCTGTGTGTCGTGTCTGGAGGATGATGGCGAAAGAATGAATAGACGCAGCATGGAGGCCCCTCCAGGAAACGGCGCGCATGTGTGTCCGTGGACCCCTGCCTTGTTTCCCCGTGCACGCAGCCCCCCACGCCAGGCCACTGCAGCCCCTCCAGCACAGAGCCACTGCCCCGTGACACAACAGGTGGCCTTACGGGGGGAAGCATCTGGCCTCACTGGGAGGGAGCTGTTAGGGAAAGTGGATTCCAGGGACACACAGGGAGCCCCAGAGACCCAAAGCTCCCACACGTGCCTCACAGAAGGCAGCCTAGAGAGGGAAAGGCAACCGGAAGGGGCCAGTGCTCCCAGGAAAGCCTGCCCAGAGGATGCCAGGACACACAGTTAAAAGAAAGAGGGACAGGAAGGCGAGAAGGGGTCAGTGGAGGTGACAAAAGGGACCCAGCCTAGAAATCCACCCAAAAGAAAGGGTCCTGGAGTTTTAAAATAATTATGATTTTTAAAAGACCGAAAGAGCTCATTGTCCTAATCCGCGGATTGCTGACTTTTTTTTCACCACAATGATGATGTCCGTCATGCCTCGGGCCCCTCGGGGACGTCCAAGCCACGTGTGGCCTGTGTCTATTCCGTTCTGGATGGGAACAAGCTCAATCCTTGGTCAACCAGGCTGAGCTTGAGCTGAAATCCCAAGGGATTCCAGCTCCTTTCTGCCAAAAATCCAGTCACTAGATGCTTGGGTAAAGGGGACATTTTCCCAGAAGCAGTTGATCAGGGATTTGGGGATTCTTCTTGAAGACAGTCACTCATCATTAAGCGTCTGGCTGCATCCCTTCTTCCAAGATCTGTCCGCAAGGCAGGATTGCTCCACCATGAACGTGGACTCTCCGTGGTGTTTCTTCTCATCGAATGCGTCTTCCTCGCCCAGAGCAGTTGACAATCATCTCATACTCTACACAAATGTTGCATGCGTCAAGTTGAGAACTGACAAATGCATCATTTTACGGGCAGGGAAACTGAGGTACTGAACAGGGAAGTGTTGCACCTTAGGGATGATGAGAGCCGTAGCAGAGAAGACTCCTCTTCTCCGGAAGCCTTCCTGTGACCTGGCGTCTTCAGAGTCCAGGGTCTGCGGGGCAAGAGCTTCAACTTCCCCTTGCCAAGCCCTCCAGGGAGAATGGGAGTGTCTGTACCATTGGATCCTCTATGTGGGGTCAACCCAGGCTGAGATTTTCACATCCTTCTTGAGAGTATGTAAACCATGAAACGCCACCATCTCCCAGAAATGCTGTTTCTTACCTCTACACGTCCCATAAATTTTCTTAAAGCAATAGAACTATAACCACATGAAGTAAAATTCCAAAATTGCTTGTGCAACTCTCAGAAGAGTACTAGCCTCTTATCCACAAGTTGAATGTGATCAAAGAGTACATAAATTTGATCTAGAAAGGCCTACGGAGACTCCCCAGGCCATACTTCTGATTAGACCGATGTACAAAGGGTGTCCAAGGACTGTATGACTAGCCCAAGAGCACTCACTAGGAATTGACTGAACCAGCATTGAATCCAGTCTTCTTAAGAAGAAGAAATTAGCACTACCAGAATTAGGCAGCTCCTCTGCGCTGGCTTATATAGAATTATGCTGTGAGCACGGTGCTGGCTAGTTTTACTGCACTCGCAACCACAATTTGAATTCTATAATACTGTCAGCAACATCACCTTTGGGGTTTAAAAAAAAAAAAAAACAGTGGGCCCAAAGTCTCAAGAGAAAATGTGATATTGGGGTTCCTAATAATACCAACAAAGCAGGGATGCCTTAATTCCTGCAAATTCTGCACTATCGAACTTATATTGAATTTTTGGAACAGTAGCATTTGCATACACTGGGAAATTGACTGTATAAAGGAATCCTATGGTGAATCCTTCTTATTAGCAAAGCATCTTTTTTGCAAAGCAAAGAATTCCTCCTGTTGTTCATAAATAAGTTTTACTTAAATGGAAGTATGCATGGAAGTATGCAGCTAATCTCCATATTGTTCTAAGTACACCTCGGATTCCCTAAAGGATGTTACTTTGGGAGCCACATGGGAAGAACGCCTTTGGGGTAGGAGCAGATCAGGAGAGAAATCAGATAGATTCACTTCTTTCCTAACTTCCCCCATCTTGGAGCTATCTCTTGACCAGAGCAAAGCCTCAACCGTAATGCCCCAAATAAAGATTTTGGAGGAATTTTGTGGGTGGAAGATAATTACTAACAGCATAGACAAGAAAGCCTGTCTTATGACGAAGAACATATAGCATTGAAAAGCAAATATTCAGTCATTCTCAGAAGCATTATTCCAAAGGGAGGATATGAGGAGGGAAGATCCTACATAAATGCAGAAAAGATGAAAAGGAAGTCAGAAATTCATCAAGAAATTAAAGCCGTCCTAGGAGCCCAATAAATATTTTTAGATTGATTATCAAGTTGGTTTGTTTGCTTGCTTGCTGATTGGTTGGTTGATTGGTTGGGTGGTTTTAAATGAAAATTATAAAGAAAAATGAAAAGACCAGGAATTGCTTTACGGGTAAAACAAAGCACGGTACATTCACAGGAAAAGGATGGCCAGCTTCTCCATCTTTCCCAAAGAATACCAGTGAGAAATCCGGAGCACAAAGAAAGGCTAGCGCTATGCTGGAGTTCTCCGATTATGAAAGCAATACAAGTGCAGCAGCACACACCTGTAGTCCCAGCTACTCGGGAGGCTGAGGCAAGAGGATTGCCCAAGCCCAGGAGTTTAAGGTTGCTGTGAGCTATGACGATGGCACTGCACTCGAGCTCAGACGACAGAGTTAAACCCTGCCTCAAAAAAAAAAAAATTTCATCGTAGAAAATCTGGAAAGGAAAATATAAAGAAGTAGGAGTCCCCATAATCCCATCACACAAGTAGCCTCTGCTAATACAGGGGCATATTTCCAGAACTCTCTAAAGACAGAAAACGTTCTTTGCCTTCTGAAATGGTACAAACAAGCGTCCATGCAGAGGCAGGACGTTTTACTTCCACATCGAGGAACCCTCGGTGCTGAGCTCTAGTTCCTGCCGTCTGAGGCCTCGCATTCCCTGTGGCATGATGACGAAAGCTTAGGACCTGGAAAATAACAGCCCCGCATTCCCAGGGCCCCCTGCCCCACCCCCACCCGGAGCAGCTGGGCCTAACCCAGGGGAGCCGGCGCCCGGCCGCATCTCCACCTTGCCCTTCTGCAACGTGAGCCATCGTCCAGGTGAGGGTGGGGCGCGCCCCGTCCTGACAAATGGGGAAGCATCACCCTGGGGCACTCTCAGCAACTAAATCCAGTTCTCAGTTCAGGGAAAAAAATAAACCAAGAGAGGAATTTTCCACCGCCCCATTAATCATGAGAGCGGCAGCCAGGCGCAGGAAACTCCGAGGCAGACATTCCAGGTCGTGGGACCCACCCAGCCCCACCGGGCGGCACCACGTCCCTGGTGCAGTGGCTGTCCGCCGCATGGACCTCACTGATGTCCGTTGGTGTGAACAGCTTCTAAGTATTTCCTACCTAATCCGTAGCTGCAGTGCAGGCCAGGTGGCCTCACCTCCTTGCACAGCTCCAGGAGAAGCAACTTGAACAGTGTCAGAGGAAACTCCTGGCCAGACATCTCCCTCATCCCAGGGTCACCGGGTCTGACAGATCCACCTCTGAGACTCAACTCCTTTTCTGCTCATGAGACACTTTGGAAGAGCAGGAAAGAGGTCACTCCACCACCGACTAGCTGTGTGAACTTGGGCAGCTTACTCAACCTCTCTAAGCTTCTGTACCCAAATCTGTAAACAATAATAGCATTTCCCTCATAAAGTTATTATGAAGACTCCGGGAGACAACACACAGCCTGGCACGTAAACACTTAGTGGATGTGCATTGTTAATATCCAGCAACTCATTCGTTCAACAATTATGTATTGATAACCAACCTACCCCCAAGGTTTCCGCCTTCGGGGGTGTCATTGTGTAGTTGGGGAGACAAGTGTTAAAAACAAGCAATGATTGCATCCCATGATGGCCTCACAGGGGTGTGTATCATAATCACTCTTTCAGAGACTATCGCGTATATCTTCCCAATAAGGCTACAAGGTGGACATTAGTGTGCCCATTTTACAGATGGTGAGTCTGAGACCCAAAGGTCACGATGTGGACGTGAACCCAGGTCTTCTAAATCCAACTACAGTGCTCCTGATCCACATTCACTAGTTCCTTTTATTTGTATTTTTTTTTCCTCTTACAAGGCTCACCTTATAAGTTCCAGTGGACTCCCTTCGGGGAGCTCAGATGACCACCGATGTGGACCATGGCTTTAAATCTGAACACAGCTCACCCCTGATGGGATCGGCTCTGCCAGCCTGATGCAAAACAACCTGCAGATCCTCATCAGTCTCATCGCTGGGACTGTTCTTTGTCATTATAAAATTGCAACCCTGAATGTCACTCTGGGCCATATGGCCCCAGGACTATAAACGGCCACCAGACCTTCACTGCTGACGGCTGCCCCTCACGGCCTGACAGTGATGATTAAACATGGCCTATTAAAGGGGCCATAAAGCAGCCAGACATGCCGCTCGGATGAGCAGAGTGGAACACAGACCCTGGGCCAGATTTCCCTGCCTCTCGGGGGAGTCTCTCTCTCATCTTTCAGAGAGGGAAAAAAGTCCTGCAACAAGAGTCTGGCCGGGTAACCCACAGGGGGTCTCGGGGCAGGCAGGGACAGAGGCAGCCGGGACACAGATGCCCGTGATCCCACCCCAAGCTGGCAGTGCAAAGCCTTCTGTCTGCAACGCCTGCGCGGCCGGTTTGCTTATTTACCGCCCTTGGAAGGGGGTGTCCCTCAGTCCCAGGACAGCCGGGCCGCGTGCCAGCCGGGTCACTGTCTCAGGGCAGGGTCCCCGTTCTTGTCCTCAGGTTTCCGAGCGTCGCTGTAGAAAGTCCCTAACTTCACCCAGGCCCCGGACTCCTGTGCCGTCTTCTAGCCATCTCACTCCCTCTGGAAGCCCCAGAGAATTCCCAAAAGGGATTCCTCGGAATCTCCGACCTGTGGGCAGCCTGGTCTCTTCCCACGCTGAGGACATGGTTCCTGCCACGACCTTCCTCAACTTCCTGGCCCATCCGCAACCCCGAACAATCTCATCTTCACTCCAGTTACACCTTCTCTTCTGCCGAATAACCTGGCTGCATCTCTTCTAGCCTCTCAGCCCCAGGGTGACCCCTCCCCCCTCCATTCAGTGCCCCAGGCTGTTCTCTAACGAGGGGACCAGTTAGAGAACTGCAGGGACCAGTCTGGCGCCTCTGCCGCGACAGTGCTGCCGTCTCACTGGAACTCTCTTTCCAGGTCAAGATAGCTGCCTGACTCCAAAGCCAATGGTCTCTTCTCACTCTTCCACCTTGACTGCGGCAACACTTCGCTTTCCTTCTTGAAACGTCTCCTCTCTCGGCTTCCTGGAGGCGGCTGTTCCCGGCTTCTCCTTTCGCCTCCCAGAAGGCTTCTCTGCCTGCCTGGCCCTGTTCTCCTGCCTTCCTCCTCTTCGATGGGCGCGACCAGGACAGCACCTGGGGGCGGGGGGGCCTCTGCGATGCTGCCCGCACGCTGTGCTGGTGCCCTCGCTCCTGCATGCAAAGCCCTTGCTCTGCACGTCACGCTGCCTGATAAAATCCTGCTGAAATCCACGTCCAGTGACCCCGCTCTCCAAAGTCTTCCTTGGTCTCACTCTTTGCAGCCCATCTTCCAGCTTGCACCTTCCTTTTCCCACTTAACAGTATTGTCAGCTACCGCGTAATTCACCTTCCCTGTAGATTCTAAGCTCCTCCAGGGCAGGGGCCAAGCCTTTTACTTCTCGGCATCCTTCCTGGAGCCCGGGCGGTGCGTCTTGCATGTGGCTGGCTCTCAGTAAGCACTTGTGGATCCAACAGCTGGAAAGTGTTTTAATCATGGACTGTATCTACAGAGTCCTAGACTCAAACATCTTGGTCACAGACATCTTTGCTTTTTGGGGTTTTTTGTTTGTTTTTTGGGTTTTTTTTTTTTTGAGATAGGGTATCACTCCGTCGCCCCCGCTAGAGTACAGTGGCATCATCATAGCTCACTGCAACCTGAAACTCCTGGGCTCAAGCAATCCTTCTGCCTTAGCTTCCCAAGTAGCTGGGACTACAGGGACACACCACTACAGCCGGCTAATTTTTCTATTTTTTTGTAGAAACAGGGTCTCACTATGTTGCTCAGGCTGGTCTTGAACTCCTGGCCTCATGCAATCCTCCCACCTTGGCCTCCCAAAATGTTGTGATCACAGGCGTGAGCCACCACACCAGCCAACATCTTTGTCTTGAATGACATCTATGTGGCAATATCAGCATAATTTTCAAAGATATTAAATATATTGATAATTGGGCCTTTCTAATAATAATAATAGTCATCATTTGTTGAACATCTGCTCTCTGCGTTGCGCTAGTCTAAATGTTCTACCCATGTTATCTCACCTGATCTTCATAAAAACCCCCATTTTACAGATGAGAAAATATTAATATATTTTCTACAGCCTAAAAATGTGTGATTCTCTGATTCTCCACCTCCACCACCACGAGCCCCACTTAAGCTTTGGAAGAGGGGAGGTAAATGGCAACGAGCCTTGGTGCCTAATCTTAAGAATATCTGAGATTCTGCAGCCACTAATTCACTTTATGAAGAGCCACCCGTATGGAATTTGCCACTGCTATTAATCGGCTCTAGCCACGAGTCGATACGATATCAGAGGCAAGAGAAACAGCCAAACCTGTTTGTCTTAATGTGTCTGAACCATTTCTTGTTCGGTGCTGGAGTTTCACGCCTCTCTCACCCCGCTGGGCACCACTGAGGCAGAGCACGCTGTCTCTGACGTAGAGGACACTGTGCTTTTACGGAATTTTTTTTTCCTTTTTAGGATGTAATTGAATTATTATGCACACAGAGTTGTGGTATATGACCACACGGTTTGCCTTATTCACATGGAAGTACATCTCCCATAAGTGCAGAAGAGAAAGTATGGTTCTCCTCACCGCCTCTGGGATTCTAAGACTGCTCTGTTTGGGAGAGTCAGAGATCTGAGCCCTCCGTGATGGCAGATCGCAGCCCTTGCCTGAATGCTTTAGGAAACTGGCTTAGATAAGAGTTCGAGGACTGATTAGCCCTTAAGTAGAGTCCAAGGACTCTTCTCAGCCTCTCTGTGCTCCACGGGGAAGGATGCGGCCAGCACGTGCACGTGTACAGAGGGGACAGGACACTCCCCTAGGCCTGTGTCACCCAGGGGACCAGGGCCCTGAATCCCGAGTCCTTGTCACAGCTGGTCCTCCGCCCAAACACCAGCGAATCAGAGTGGATCTCACATCCTTTTCCTCCAGTGAGTTTAGCTCCACTTAAAGAGAGGGCAACCCTAAAAAATATTCTCTTCTCTACCCAAATACTGAGCTTCTGATATCTGCTCTGACACCACCGGAAAAAAAATACAGGCATTTCGGGGCAGCGAATAAACCTAAACAAATATACATTTGGATTTGGAATGCCAAGATGGACACACAAACACGCGAACACCGCACACCCGCTGAGGAAGATGTAGGCACGCACTCTCCCCGAGGTACACACCCGCGTCTGTGACTATCCTCCATGTGGCTTGAACCGGATTCTACTATTGGAGGCCAGGACCTCGATAATGCTCTGCTTGATCCACCTTTTCCTTTTCAGAGAATC
Source organism: Avahi laniger (assembly GCA_963575035.1). Taxonomy (NCBI): domain Eukaryota; kingdom Metazoa; phylum Chordata; class Mammalia; order Primates; family Indriidae; genus Avahi; species Avahi laniger. The sequence goes on from CAUYSK010108035.1 coordinate 23,309, forward strand.
TTGAATATGTGTGGGGCTCACGTCCAGGGTGATGTCCACACACCCGTAGCTTACTCTTGATGCCAAGAGTACATTTAGATGTTGAGTGAATAGCATGATGCCTTATAGTATTATTAAAATATTTTCCAATTATTCGACCTTACCCTGGGCTGGACTAACAAGCCCTGAGGTTAACAAAATAGGCCACGACGGAGCTGACAATACTTTCTTATCGATAGCCCCTTCCCCAGAGGACTCAAAAGCTATAATTGCTGTGATATTCCATGTCCGGAAAGGAGAAAACTGTAGCACAAGAGAAGTAAGCCCCTCGTCTGGGATCAGGTAACAGGCAAAGTTGGGATAAAGACGGAGCCTCTCTAACATTTGCATATTTTTCATCGCTCTCTTTCGGAAACCTAGTGATTCCAAGAGGAAGAAAAGAGAAGTTGCTGGATCAAATCCAAGCCCTTGGCAGGTACTCATTTCTCTTCCTACTCGTGATTTTTGCTTTTGCCTTTTTATAGCACTGGTAGAGAAAGAAATACCAATGAAAACCTGAATCGTACTTAGCATTGCTCTACCAATCCTTAGGACGCTAGGACTTTTTTTTAAAAAAAAGAATTTCAGACATCAGACATTGAGAAATGTGACTCTGTTGACGAACGCCTGGTGGGGAGCAGCCTCCACGTTCCTGTTTATTGCCTTTGCACAACTGAGTCTCTCGCTGTCGCGTAACTGCGTTTATAAAGTCCGTAGCCGCTCGGAAAGCAAGCTGTTGTGAGTTTCACTTAGTTTGGGTTTATTATGAATGTATCCGTTTGTTTGATGGATATAATTTATGGTAAAGCCAACCTGGAGCCACCTATGGACACGGTATGGGATCGTTTGGTTTCGGGGGTACACTGGTTCCAAGAGTCAGCAGGACAGTGAGTCATAACACCCGGTCTTACCTTGGGATGTCACAGAGGGTAACTAGCCTTCTTCACAACCCCCCAAAATACGCAGTGGTTGGCCTTCCCTGAGATGCAAGACCAGTCTTCAATCCCGGCTTCCTATGTAACTCACATGGTCTGAAACACACCTGGAGACAGAAACTCATTCCCCCCGAGGCCCCTCTCTCCGCACACCTCCCTCCCAGCACCACCCCCACCCGTCCTCCACGCTGCTCCAGAACACTCTCCCAATCTGCGATGTTTATCCTGAGTAAATTCACTGGAATCATTTTCCAAAGCAGTGCATTTGGGGTCGCTCAGCATCTCACCCGCCCCACTCCCGCCTTTGCCCACAAACAGGTGAGAGCGGTTTTCAAGTCCTCCTCTCAGGGACCATGGGATCCTCAAACAGGACTCCAAATGGCAGAGCTAGCACGAGGCAGATGTCCCTTTGGAGCCTTCTGCTCTCCCTGTCCCAGGACATCTTTCCTGTGGCCCTGCTTTAACTACTTCTCGCCTGGTGCCCCAACACCAGAAAGCTTGGGAAGACTTCAGTGTTAAAAGGATGACAACAACACTTCAACGCCACGGGCTGAATTGGTGCCCAGGGTGGTTCTGAGGGCATTTCGAGTAGCATTTCTCTCAATCCCCACGATGACTAAATGCACGAAGAGCCCTCGTCTCAGACGAAGCAGTTGCAGCCTCGGGAGGCTCAGTAATGTGCTGTCAAGCAACAGGGCCAGAACCTGTCCCCGGGCCACCTGCTCTCTAGCGCTGTGCTACAGCCAGAAAGGTGAAGGGACAGGCAGCTGCCTCTTCCAGGGCTGACCCTGGCCTTGGCGGCCTCATTTGCAGGCTAAGGGGGTCCCTCTGGCCCCCATCATTGTCTCCGCCCAATCTCCCATCTGATAGGCAGCTCTGCAGAGTGAGCCCCTCCGGCTTTCCCCCTCCCACCCCAAACCCACAGGCACGACAGAGAGGCAGCCTGGCAGACCCTTTGTGAAAGGTGCTCACACATGCCTGGTCCTCCCTCACCCTCATTCTCCCTCCCGAGGCAGCAGCACCCCGGATCCGGGCCCTGGAGAGCCCGTTGCAACCACCACTCAAACCAGCTTCTGGGCCAAGCCCAGCAAGCCTTGGGCAGGAAACCAAGCACACTCCGCAGGGCAGTACACAGCATCGTAGGGTGGAAACAGGCTTCTGAAATTCTGTCCTCGTATGAATTGTGTTCAGCCCCCGAAGGGGGAGGGAACCACGTTAAGCCCACCACCGCTACCCCCACCCCGACTCCCCAGACAGAGAAAGCAGGATTGGGATCAAACCAAAAAGCAAACAAACAAATTAGAAAAAAATCCCTGCTTCCTATCTAGGCCCTTATATAGTCCTGACAAGGCCAAATCCTATTAACCAAGATTAATTAGCCAGTCACTCTCAGATCCAGGACGAAAGGCGAGAGGCATGCATACTGTACCTCTATTAATATTATTATGGTTATAATTATATCTTATGGCAGTTCCCTAACCTCTACTGCTCAACAATGGTTAATTTCTCCATTATAAAAAGAGGATTCTTTTATTGGACTGAGTGTTTCGGGATGAATTTGGTTGAGTTTTACCAGCCCAGGCGTAATTACATGCAGCAAGTCTCCGCATGGTGCCTGAAACCCCGTTACCTACCCGAGCGTGTGGGCAAGCAAGCGCCTTGCAGGAAAATGACCACTCTGGGACAGACTGTCCAACAGGAAACACATCCCGCTTTGGCCTTAGAAGGGAATTTTAAAACCAGAGCCTTCCACGCCGGAGACGAAGCCGGGCTCCTGAACACTGCCGATGACCACCGAGCGATCGAATCCAAACTTAACCTGCCCCTGCCAAGGACATTCCCCAAGGGATGCCCGGCCCTGAGCACCATGGCTGTGAGCTTCCACCCCCGTGCTGACCTTTGCCTGAGACGCTGAGCAAGTAACAACCTCTTGGGAGGGAGGGTTAAACGGTTAGGCTGTCTTACAAGGAGAAACTGCAAGATAATCACTCAGTGGAAAGAACCAATGAAAAGAGCTCTAAAAAAAAAAAAGAAAGAAAAGAAAAATCCAGAAGCCTGGGTACACATGAGCTCAAGACACTTTCTGCAGCTTCTATTTTTGGGTTGAGGAGGACAGTTCTGCTACTTAGGAAGCAGAGGGTGGCAACGCAGCTGTGCAGTGAACGCTTCTGACTAGCTACGAGTTAATTACTCAATTTAGCTTCTCTAAGCCCCTTTATCCTCGTAGGTAAAACAGGGCTGATCAATAATAATACCGACATCATATGTTGTTGGGAGGACTAAGTGAGAGCACTCACTAAAGCAATACAAAGTGTTCAAAATTCAGGGCGGCCACAAAGCGTAGAAACATAGGGCAATACATGCACGGTTCGTTGATATTAATTTCCTTACATGATAAAATAATTTCTATGTTTCCAGACTTGGTGGCCACCTTGTGCATTAACTGACAACTATTATTCAACAAATGAAACTGTGCTAGGTGTTGAAAGATATCTCTGCTCAGAAAGATCGCATCTCCCCTGGTGCCCGGAATTCCTACGGGATGCACTTGCTTGGTTTGTGTTTGAGGGTCCCCGCAAAAGGCTCCTTTTACATGCAAAATCCAACAAAGAACGGTAACATGGAAGCCGTTAAGAGTCACCAATATCTTAGCTCAAAAGAATGGAAGGGCTCAGAATTAGGAACACAGCTCAGGTTTGTTGTCAGAGGGAAGGGTCCGGTGACATGGGCCCAGAGTCCCGGCTCTGCTTGGATCCGGGTTCTGCAGCTGAATGGGGAACAGCACCAGCCTCGTGGCGACAAATACCAAAAGGGAGTAGGTGGGCGGCCAGAAATCCGGGCAGTGGCAGCAAATCCAAAGCAAACTTCACCTTCTTGAGTTAGTCATCTCTTCCTAATCCATCTCTTGGCAGAACTCGTGGTTGTTAAGGTCACCATCCCACAATATAAACGCCTACTCTAGCCTATCAACCTGCAGGAAAATCATCAAGTTTTCAAAAGCAGAAGGTCGTAGTTCATCCCCCTCTTAGCACGGCAGTCCATTCCGACAGGGACGTGAGCAGCTTTGGTGGGATTTCTGCATAGAGGCGAAGAAGCGCCAATATCGCTGGAAGCCCGTCTCAGACGTGGAGAAAGATATCCCTCCCCCGCTTCACACAGCCTCAAATAAGCTATGGAGGCCGGGCGCGGTGGCTCACGCCTGTAATCCTAGCTCTCTGGGAGGCCGAGGCGGGCGGATTGTTTGAGCTCAGGAGTTCGAGACCAGCCTGAGCAAGAGCGAGACCCCGTCTCTAACACTGGAAAGAAATTAATTGGACAACTAAAAATATATAGAA